>WBMW01003772.1:399548-413116 GCA_013396635.1 Penelope pileata
AAACACTAGACTGAGGACTGCATTACCTTTCTGAATTCATTATTCAAGGGCTTGTAACACAACTATAGTATTTTGTTTAGGACCATCAAGTAGCATGTAAATTCTCAATCTCAATTCACATTTGACTTGAGGGAAAAAACCTCTCAAAGTCAATAATGAGCTAGAGCTCCTGCTTTTTGTTATCTATACTGATTATGATTTTTAGTGTCCTTAAGCACAAAATTGTTTTCTTACATAAGCAAACACCTTTTACAAAATCATTTTTGCTATAATAATGCTAACTGTTGATGCTCATTCTCACTAGCTACTAGATTTCTGAAGAAAGAAAAAGAATTGTCAACAAGATCTACAATATAGAAACTGCATCAGGCATTAAGAGAGCAACTGAAGACCAGTTCTTATGAAACATACTGGAATTTTTACTCTGATATGTGGCTTATATTTTAGCTAGCATTTTCAGAAAAAAAAAGTATTTAGTAAGTGAGACAACTGTAATGCAATTATCTCTATATTATCAAGTGCCCTTATTCATTATTACAGAAATTATAGCAAGTAAATGCAAGTAAATAATATATATATATTTTAATATCAGAGAACTTTAACATCCACATGATGAGAAAAGGAAAATACCGTATTTCACCTGAAACAAAAAGACTGTAATATAAAACAAGTAGGTGACAGTAAAGGTCAAACACTCATTGGCATATTTCTACTAAAATAACAGATACAATCAGTTAAAGCCATAAGAAAGAATGGTACTGAAAATTTTCCTTTCTTTTTAAATGAGGGAACATATTTTCACAGATGAATATTCCACTTTCTACTCCACAATACGAGTTTCATATGCATGTAAAACAGCACTAGTATACTCCATACTCTAGGTTCTCTCACAGCAAGAGCAGCACTACATGCTCAAAAGCAACACCAACAGGCAGCATCCTTCAGTATGCAGCCAAGATTGCTTAATTTTTTTTTTAAAGTGCAATAATTCAGAAGAAAAGCTATGAATATGCTGCTCAGAAAGATACTGATGACTGTAACAATCACATTTCACTGTATTATGATCAATACGTTTTCATGGAAACTAAGTTATATTGGATGTGAAGAACCTGACCATGCAACATTTGCATTAGGAAATTAACACCGTACAAATTAAACATGGCACATACTAAGTGAATTTGAAACTGGTAATTGATAAACCCAGAACAAGAGATATCACTGGGGAATCACTGATGAAAAAGCGAGTTCCTAGTGGAGTCCTGCTGGTATTGGTTCACACCCTAAAAACAATTCAATATCTGCGCAAGTGATTGAGAAGAAATTATAAGGTCATTACTAATCCAATTTTCAGATAACACACATTACCAGATAATGAAGTGGTATGCAATCTATACGAATAAGTATTGCTTCGTAAACAGGGCACAATTCAACATTTATGGTAAGATCATATTCCAAAACAAAAACGAAAAGCCATAATGACAGAATGGAGGACTGAATTCTAGAGGAAAAGGGAAGTAACACAAACTCTTGATTTAACAGTGCAGGAAAAAAATGCTAAAATCATCTCTGGATCTGACAGAATAGCAGTAAATATATTTTTCCAGCATATATCTGGCAATGTTTAGACTCTTCAAGCAATATTTTGCCCAAAATTAGTGTCCACACTTTTGAAGTATATAAAATAACATGACAATTCAAAAAAAGGGACATAGCAATACGAAGTTTGAAAATCATAACTTAGAATACAAAGTTTAAAGTTTAATATGTTAGACCTACTAAAGAAAAGGCACAGGTAGTAAATATGCAAGTTGCAATATTTCAGGCTTTATTTCTTAGGGTGCCATTCCCACTACAGGAAGTCAGTATAACAGGGCTAGAAGATGAGTCTATGAAAATTCAAATTGCAAATAAAGCTAATGAAGTCGATAATAGTTGCTGAAATTGAGGTAACTGGATTTATTTACTTATTTAAAGCAAGTTTCTCAAACTATTCTGAATTTGAAAATTTGAAAATTTTTAACCTTTGTATTTTCCTTCTCCCAGAACTGTCTCTGGATCCAAAAGCTCGGAATTTCAGGCACTCCAAAACCATCAGACTGTCATCTAATCAGTACTCAAAAGTGGTACTTATGCAGCTCAAGATAGCACCTGGTAATCTGATTCTCATTTTACCACCATTGCACATAGCCACTCCATGAAAGTAAATGTCAACTGCAGCATGGAACAGCTGTAATATTTAAGACATATTACATCTCAGACATACCACATAGCGTGGGCAGCAAAACTTTTTTTCCTGCAGAATGTTCAGTTCGTAAAAGTTTAAAAAGATGTGAACTGAAACCTAACCAGAACAGAACAACCGAAATTCATGTATTATTAGTTTTGTCTTTGAAACATTTCAATATTAAAATAGTTTAGAAAGGAGGTGATTTCACTCCCTTGTAATCTTTTAAACTTTACATGGGGATTAAATATTTGTGTAGGATAACTCCAAACTTAAAAAAAAAAACAGCCCTAAAAAAATCCCCAAACATGTACCTCTCTAGACACAAATTATAGATATTGACACACAGGATGTCAAACTTCACGATCACACTGATTTTGAAAACTTTTTCTTCACTTACTCAAATTATATAATGTAACATTGTAATGGTCATTTAGTTTCCATTGCTCAGAAAGAAGGCAATTAAACAGTTTTGAAAGTAAAACTCCTTAAGCAGATACCCAGACATGAGTTAGGCAACGCTTCTGGAATAATAATAGTAATAATCTGCTTTGGTTTTATTTCATTTTTACTGCTGTTTTTAACAGATGAAAATAAAGAGGATAGAGCTGAACTCACTTTTTCCCAAAGTTCACCTGTACCTGCATGCATATGGTCTACAGCTTGAGGGCCTCCAGAAATCCAGATATAGGCTGCTATTACCATGATGGGAAAAGAAAAAATCCCAGTAGACATAATATTTTGTTTCACTGTTTGATTGCCATCATGATAGCCCAAAGAGACAGGCATGTAGAAACCCTCATTTATATGCATTTATGTGGCAATTCTTAAAATTATCCGGAGCAACTCTGACTTTTACTCTATTCCCCTGCCTACCCCTGACCTCCCCAAAATTCATTACTTTAAATTTAAGCCCAATAAGATTTCTACTGCTAATAAACCCAGGGAAAATGAACAAATAGGTAACCTTGTCAAGAAATATTTCCAGTGGTAACCTTTGATTGAAGATAAGGTCAATATTGCTTTGCTTCTGAAATACAGCAGCCTGACAGCTCCCCTTCCCACTTCTCTCACCTGCTTTCACATTGGCTAACCTCTCAACTATGGCCCATATGCTGCCACCACACCACCACTGATTGCCAGTTGCTCTTCTAGTTGCAATTACAAATGACTGTCCCATCATTTCCTGCATTTATGGCTGTCAGTAGCATTGCCAGAAGTATGCGACTGCTGTGCAAGATCCTCACAACTGGCTTCTGCTCTGAGCTATGGAACCACTCAATTCCACAGCTGTCAGAGTGCTGACACTGACTGCAGTTAATGACGCTGTGTCATCTCTCTGGCTTGTTTACCTGCCGACCCTGCAAACAAATGAATGCTAGCAGGGAAGATAGGGAAGTGAGCAGCAGATACCACATTTGTCATAATCACTATGATCCACAGTAGAAGAAAATCAATCCCTCTGAATCGAATAGAGTGACTTATTAAGGGTTATAAGTCCTGGCTGGGTAGCTGTAATGATCTGATTATGCTGGGATTGAAATTAGCAATGAGTTCTTGAACTATCTTTCCTTTTGTATCCTGGCTCAGAGTTGCCATTAAATGATTATCTTATAAGAGTCTCAATAAGAAAGTAATGTTGGGTCAGGGAGAACAGTAGCAAGAAAGACAGTGAAAAGTTTTCTGAAGTGTAGACAGAGATGCATTTTGGATTCTGAATTGAACCAGTGCAACGACAGTACATACCTGATGCAAACACTTTCCAGAATAAAACATTTCCAGAACAATCCTCTTCAGTTCAGCGCTACCTTGGCCAGTTTGCAGATTGACAAGGAACGACATACTACAACTACAAATTCGAACTGACCCAAAATCCAGTTTGCAACAAATCTTTCTTAGTTTAAGAAGTTTTACAAATTCTAGAATCATCCACGTCAATGAATTAAATAACAAGCCTTTACAGACACTACTTTAGAGATCAGGAAACAAAAAGTAGAGGAGTGTGGAGTGCAAAATAGACATTTGAGTACCAACAAAGGAGAGTTTCTTTTCCCAGCTAAAACAGCACGTGTTTATCCTGAATCTTGAAGACTACTGGTTTCTGAGCGTTAGATTCAGAACCAGATTTGATCAATATTATTAGGAAATCTGGAGATAGGGTTTTTTTTTTTCCTTGTTTAAACTGGGGAAAAATATGTTTAGGGAAGATACTTGCTTTGATCTCACAAAGTGGGAGTTACTGGAATTAACTGGAGTTGTGCACCAGCAGCTCCCATGATCACCTGGACTACTATAGCTTTGGTGAAGCGGCACAATATCTTTTGTTAGTAGCAATAGGCCAGGCCATCAAAGATACTTACAGGCAGAATTTAAATGAAGTAAATAATACAGAGTCCATGCACATCAGATAACAATCTAGTTCACTTACCTTAAAACTATTTCAACAGTCTCTCAAGGTGAATTTTCTTAATATACTAAAATAATATTCATTAAAAAGAGTTTAGGCACTTATTCTGTACGTCACGGTTCTGTGCTTCAAGTGAAGAAGCCTTGGAAAATATCAAATTTTGTTATTATAGTCCTTTATACAATCTGCTTGGAGTTCTAAGATTTGTGAAAGGGTCGCATTCAAGCTGAAGAAAAATTAGCTTAAAAGAGATGACAAGTTCTGGGTCTTGTTTTACTCTTATACCAAAATAGTTTGCAGTTGATATTAATACTCCTACATTGCAGTAGATCTGTTCTAATGTTTTCCACAAAGTTGTACCAATAATCCTAATCACGACTATTTTGCTGCTTATGATTGAAAAAGCATATGTAAAAAAAAGGATTAAAAAATAGCGGTTATGCTGCTCCCCTAGAAGCCACATTGACACAGCAGTAATATCCATACAGAGAATTACATTGCACCTTTAATCCCTTCAATAGTTCTCTGTGCGCTTATCTATCACTTTGGGAATTATTCAACCATTCTAAATGCCTGAGCTTCAAATGAACAATTCTATACAATTTCAGGGAACATCCTGTTCACCTGGACTTCAACACAGATAACACTGATGAAGTTTTCAAGGTACCTTGCTGCTTAGTTCTCAGAACCCGGTACTCCATACCTGTAAACAGTAGTTTCTTAAGTGTATTTTGATGGCAAAACAAAAAGGAAGTCTCCAGTATAAATGTTCCATGTTTCTTAAAATCTAGGTTTAGTAACCTTTTCCCAAATCCTTCTAGAGCTTAAGAAGAACATCGTCAAGAGGTAATATTGTAATACAGACACACAGTTTACAATTCTTCCTGTTTGGTAATTCCTACTATTTTAATTCACTTACCAGCCAATACTAACAAGAAATTAACCAACAGTGCAAATTGCCAAAGAAATATTGCTTACTCATGTTAACAAATAATTTAATAATTGATTCATTGATCAGATCTACAGTTCATCCTCTGTGTTTTCAGATATTCGGGTAAATGATTATTTCTTACTTCCCATATAATTAGACATATAATTTCTTATATTTTAAAAACTTAGAGCTATAAGAATTGTCTAACTCTCAATAGAAGAACAGTTGTGTTAAAACAGTTCCCTTTTACAGCTACAAAAAATATTTTGATAATTTTGAATATAATGTAAATCCACATATTACAGAAAAAGATTGGTATGAATTAGAAGAACTAAGACCAGGACTTGACAATAAGCCTGAACTTGGTTTACTTCACTGTTTTATCAAGCCAAAGGTTCACTGAAGTTAAGGAATTGACTAAAATATTTGATACTTTCTATTTCTGATGATAACTTTTTTTTTTTAAATCATATTAATTCTGCTTACAATAAAAAAGGTCAAACATACACATAAAAAAATGTAACTGAATTGATTATAATTTGTAGAATGATTTGAAGGTCACCACCATAAGAACACATTACACCTTAAGGAATATAAGAAAATAATGTCAATTTTACATATTAAATCTAGGAACCAGACAACAGCTACCTTCCTTCCGTTTCTAGCATCAAAACTATTATTTGTATCCAAATATA
Organism: Penelope pileata; assembly: GCA_013396635.1. Classification (NCBI taxonomy): domain Eukaryota; kingdom Metazoa; phylum Chordata; class Aves; order Galliformes; family Cracidae; genus Penelope; species Penelope pileata. Next base: position 405,806 of record WBMW01003772.1, read on the forward strand.
AACTTTTGTTTTATAGTGAAGTTTCCCAATTAAAAATCATACATATATTTGAATAAAAGCACAACTTACAGATTTTACAAGGGTATATTCATACAGGTAGCGTTATTTTTGTAAAGATTTTTTTTTTAAATGAAATCCATAAGAATAAAGCGCCTAATAGGGTTTCTGCTACAAACTAAATTAAGATTATTTTCCCTAACATTTGGTATTAAAAACAATGGAAAATTGCATTTTATACTGAAAAGAATATTTTAATAGAATATCTTCTAAAATCATCTCTAAAATTAAGTTACAAATTAAAATTTAGGTAAAGAAAGACCTGCTAGACATTTTAGCACTTCGCTTGGGCCAACCTATACGAAGCAGCTGCAAAGTTACATTTAATGGTCATATATTTTCCTTTAAATCAGCTTTCAAATGCATCTCAGGGAATGGGCTATGACAATGGTTTAAAGCTTTATTCCCCTCCACAGCTACAAGTCATCACAATGCTGACTCTAATCAGGTTACTCTGCATCTGTCTGTCACAAATAACCTAGTAACAACTAAATGGATTGCCATAAATCTTTCAATTAGAATTTATAACTTTATTAGCACAATATTTTTGAACTGATTGCATTACTTTGAAGAGCAGCTTTCATTTATTTTGTCATTTGTGGGTCAGATGTGTACAATGGCTGGAAGCTGCATATACAATAGGAAGCCTTACTTCAACTTCAGTGGTCTTCAGAATTTCTCTTCTCAACCAACTATAGCCAAATTTTTTAAACTAATCCTTTCCACACTGTGCTGAAGTTGAATGATGATATACTACTTAGTTAAAAGTTTCTTCATGACATGCAAGGGTCATACTGTCATTTTTATCACCATGGTAAGGCTTCATAAAAGAGTAGTTTGCCATTGGGTAATCTTTCAAATGGTTTTGTGTCTTTCTTTTGCTTTGCTTCCGAGCTGCTGAAATCTATGCCATGGATCAAATCTCCATATAGTGCATAACTATCAAGTTATATTCAGTAATCATAACCATTATGGCTTTATAGATCTGTATCTTATTTCATCAGGTAGGAGAAAAGCAAATAGCATGAGTTTCCCCAAAAAACTTACACATTTGTTTCATTAATATATAGGTACTGTATATTTTGTTTGTTGAGCTGTAGGACTTTCAAAGCACACAAATTATGGTTAAGAGAGTTTACCTGAGCAGCAAACTGAGATGAAGATGCTTCAGCATTTTACATCAAATACACTGGTGTACAAACACAAATGCATTCATGTTAAATACATATATACACATATACTTACATCTTCAGGATCAAAATGCAGTTTAAGGGTTTTTTTTGTTTTTTTTTTTTGAGGAACTAGCTTTTATTACAAATTTTAGACTTAATGGATAAAATGTGAAATTTGAAAAGAAAACAAACCATAGCAAACAGTAATAGCTATTTTACGGAAGCTGAAGCTAAAGACATTTTTGTACTTGAATACTGAAAAGATCAGGAATTCAATCAGAAATTGAAACCTTCATGAAGTGAAACTAAATAAAGGTTTAGAAATATGCATTCTTTTGTTTATGATTTGCTAATTAAATGAGACTTTCCAAAGTTCTGTAAGGCTGTTCACACATGCTGGGTTCTCTGGTGTCACCTATGGATAACTTAGCATTCACTAGCTCTGTGCACACAAAAGTAAGCAGAGGTACAAATAACAGATAGTTCTCTATTGTTTGCACTTACAGCGGTAGGTGAAAGGTGCATAACAGGTGGAAGGAGCATTTTAAGGGAGACTATAGTCCAACAGATTATTTCAGCTCGTGCTTCCAAACAACAGGAAAAAAGCAAAAGAGAACAAAACTTTCTACCAAGTAGGCTGATCAATATGAGTCATCAGTTTAGAATTTATATCTTGATTTGATTTACAAATACAGACATTTTAGCCCAAAATTGTACTCAAAAAGAGGAATCCTAATATCAGCACTCTTTTTCCTTTTCCTGGGCAAGCCAGAAGGCACGAGTCATGGAAGAACAAAGAATACACCTGTTGTTCTGAAAGACCCAAGCCCTACATCTGCCACAGTCTCTTTAGCCAGTACCATGTAGTTCACAGCCTAGTCCTATCAACAAAATATTTCTTCAATGCTACCTTCCATGCTCAGAATAAGAGCTGGAATGAGAACAATATTGGAACCTGTAAAGAGGAGGAAAATATACTATCCCCCTCAATTTAAGATTTCAGCACTGCACAGCAATTGAAGTGTGAGGAAAACACTGAACAAGTGAGGTGTAAAAAAAAAATCCACTTGGGGTACTCATTCAGACTGTAGTCCATCTGAAAATGATGTAAATAGTCACATAATTACACACTCCTATAACAAAACAGAATAATGTTTGACAAGCAAACCTTTATCAAAGTAAATATATATGTAAATAAGATACATACACAACACACACAGTCCACAGACTTAACTGAATACTTCATTCTACATCACTTGAAACAAGTGCATCACAGGCAAATGTACCCCTGTTGCAAGCAAATTGAAAGGAAAACAAAGCAAAACAAGATCTAAAACAAATTACAAAACAAATTTTTTTGTTATTACAAAACAAATGAATCTGCTCTGCTTTAGCTTCTGTTAACCTAGGTTATCCAAATGGTGGATTATACACTGAGATTTGATTCCCTCCCAACCCCAAGTATACTGCAGCACCTCAACAAACAAATTACTGCTTGGTATTCCTATGAACAACCTAAATTTAGCACATCAGGAGCCATGTGTGTCTCTCAAACCCACCTGCCAACCAAGAGTCAGAAACAACCAAAACTTGGCACAAATCAAAATTCTCCCTGCTTCCATGGACTTCTACACTTTCTTCAACTGAACCTCCATCCAAAAATAAATTGTTTAAGATTGTCCAAGGTTCCTAACCTAGTCCATTTTAAAGATGGTACTCATAGAGATGTCAGTTGTTATAAAGCTACATTAATTTTCAAATACATATTCCTAAGGGAGCCAAATTAACTTCTGATTTATCTTTACAAACCTGCCTCTTACTGAAACAAGTTCAGAAAAGAGTATTTAAAAATGTCAGGTAGCCTAAAACAAACCAGCAGGATCTGATTCCATAGTAAAGATTGGTAGCAGCAAAAGAGTTACAAAAGTTTTATTAAGTTTTCTGTTCTGTAAGTTTTACCTTCTACATCAGAACCTAAAGACCTGAAGAAACAGAGGGAAGGGACATAATAATCAGTACTAATGTACAGTCTAAAATCTACAATTTCCTCATTTTGAAGGCACCTCCACAGGGACTTCTAAGGAAATACAGTGCTTAATTTTCTTCAGAACTAGTAAGTATAAAGATAGGACTGTTTATTTAAACTGTTCATCTTTTAAGTTCAGGAGACAAGGCTTGATTCTTTTGTCAATCCCTTTGCAGATTTAATTATAAAAACATTTTTAAAAATCAGAACTGTGAGTACAAAATTTCCTCTGGCTCCTGTCAAATGACCATCATGAAAGTGTCCACATTTGTCTATATTGCCTAGAATGCAGGCAATGCAGGCTTATACTAACCTGAAGACCAGGAAAGTGGATAAGAGATAGGAAGAAGGAACTACCACATGTATTAAACTTCAAATTAGACATGGTTTGTGACATTATTTCACCAGACCATTGTGCCATCAAGATAAGAGAGATTTCTTTTTTTGTGTGGTTTTTTTTTTTTTTTTAATATTTTAACATTTGGTATATTAGTAAAATGTAGCGTATTGAACAAAGCCTTGGGTTAGAGTATAATCCAAAAAATCTTCACACTCCTAGCATAAATTTAAGAAGGCTTTAATTTTGCAATTCTGAATCTAAATCTAAGCACTACATTCAGTTTTAGGATGATCTCTTCTTTATTCTCTTACTAATTAGGTGGGAAAATACATTGATAAACTGAGATATAAAAGCAGTAAGTGCTACCTATCCCTGATTAAAGGTAGTTCTTTTTTGTAAGAGGAATTTTCAATTTTGGGCTCTCCTAATGCCATCTAAAAACTTATCCAAAACAAATTCTACAAATTTAAAGGTTTGAACACTGATTCCCAATACAACTATAACATGTTTCATTCAAAAAATAAAAACAACAAATAGCAGACAATATTTATGTACTTGCTAATTTCCAACCTAATTAATTTCCCCTTTGATTTTAAACTACAAGCTTTTATCAGTTATGACTATGTGTTTTAAAAAGCTTATTTTTAACTCAAGATCACGCAGCTGCAAAAGCAAGAAGTACTCCATGTACCTAAAACCTCATTAGATTGATCTGTATTATACTTAACCACTGAAATGGAAAACTAAGAATATTAATATGGCAGCTTTGACACCACAACAATTGATGCAAATTCTAGGGTCTAACTTGATAATTCCTGCATGCTTCCCCCAGCGAAAGAGCAGAACTATTGTCATATTATAAGCATACATGTAGTTAAACTTTACTTCATTTTTGCAACGGAGGATTGTGACAAAGAACTGGAATTCATTTTCTGAAATAATACAGCTTATGTGTCAATAAAAAGAAACAAGAAGTCACAAGAATTAATGAGGTTGATTATAAATCAGAGATCTCAAAAGGATATTGTCAACTCTAAATCAAGTCAAATGTCAGCCTTGGGTTAAAAGTCATTTCAAGTACTGCATGTGTTTGTTCTTCAACATTTTGGGATAACGTCCTGTAGATTAATGCCTTCTTATCACTTTTCTGTTCTCAATATATTCAACACCATTTACCAAAAGAAAAACCAAGTATGAAGTTGAAAGTAATGTATCTTTGCAGATATGTAACAAAGTGAGCAGCCTGCATGTGAAGTCTCTCTGGGCTAAAAGAATAACTTGCGTTCAAAGCTGTGCACGCAGTTAAATACTGATCATATCAAATGGGTGAACGAGGCTCTCTCATATCAACAGAAGCAGAATATCTCTCAGTTACCTAAGGTACTTGCATTATGTTAACATTTCACACCAGCAATGTATTCACATCAGCTCACAAACACTTTTGAGATAAAGAAGTATTAGCTAACAATTTTCAAAAAAAAGGGGCGGCAATACACAGGAGATCTGTAGCAGAAAAAAACAAAACCATAGCACTATCTCATCCATTCTAATCAAAAACTGGATGGACTATTAGCTAAAAGGAGGAAATAAAAATCTATACTAGCAAATACTTCCTCTAATGGACATAACAAACTGAACAGAAAGAAAGAAGTGTCACTTAACATGCAAGATGCATACATTATCTAGGAAAGCTATTAAACTCCACACTATAGGATAGTAGGACCCTTACATTAAGGTAAAGAAATCCATTGTGCCAATATGCAAGTCTTTCCAATAAACTGTGATACGTAATAAACAAGAAGAACATGGCAGGTATACTCTGCTGTCTTCCAATACAGCTCCATATATTATTTCAGTAACAGGAGATTATATCTCCTTTTTATTCAGTAATAAACTTATCAAAAGCTTCTAATTTTGTTTTGTATTTTGAGTGCTTACAGCAAACAAGAATAAGTCATTCTGAGGAAATAACAACAAAGTGATTTCCTCTCTGAAATGCTACGTAAGTCAAAACACGCTCCGATAAAGCCAGAAAAAGAAAAATACTACAATAGGGCCTTTACTGCTGAAGAACAAAAATGTTCATTTTTTTCTTAATATATCATCTCCACACTTTCTTTTCCATTCCAATCATTTACCATTCTTTTTCAAATTGTCTTCCTCCTCTCTTACTACTTCCAACACAACAGATTAAAAGCACACCTAGGAGAAAAATGAGCCCCCTTTCTGAAAAGCATAATGCAAATGGGAAACACAAGAATTTTTCAGTAAAATTATGAGCTAGAATGAAGGAATTTGCCTTACTAACCATTTCCACATTGCAGAATTTTTTTTTTCCTGTGTAAGGAAAGAATTAAATGATAGAGGAACTTTTGGATATCTATTTATTGAATACATGTGGAAGTTCAAACTAGCTTTACATTTAACAATCTGTGCCCCACACTTGAAAAGGGTCATAGAAATATGGTGAGAAGATGCTATAAGGATAGATAATGCTACAGCGAAGTACAGAGAAATGAGAAGCTATAAAACCAGCAATTCATTTTCTAATGATCAAAACACAGGAAGCATGAAAGCAGTATTTGCACAAATGGAATAGTGGAAAAGTGGAAATCTCCTTAGTGTAATTTTAAGTAATTACAAGAACAACAGTAAAAACAACAACAATAAAAAACACTGAGAAGATGGATCACAATTATTAGGAATCTTTGAAGGATTAACTTCACCACTGTGACAGCCACTGTTCCTGTACTGATCTTAGCATGGCTCTAGTGTCTGAAACAGCCTGTCCTCTTGATTCAGTAGACCTCCCATGAATCCTCCTATTTTGTCATAAATTTCAACATAAGAGGTCTGATTTTTGTAATCTAGAAATGCAGAAACGCACTACCTCCAACTGTGCTTATTCATGACAACTTTCAGAATTGTAGACTAGAAAAAATATTAATCTAAGATAGGATGTCAGTCAGTAATAATAAAACTTACTGTGTTACAGAAATGATATGAAGATGTTTCTAGATATCTGTTTCAGTATGAAACACTCCCCAGTAGTTTCGAGCTCCAGAAAACATTACTTGTTTTCTGCTTTGTAAGTGTACAGTTAGTTAACTGTCACAGAAAAGTCAAAACTCCTCCAATTCCGAAAGGGACTTTTATTTCTTGAAATACTATAGGAAAAGACAAATATAGGTGAATTATATCTTTTTAACCTACTAAGCTTTCTACTGACCCTAGTGAACTCTCTACTAGTAATACTAATGGGAGTTTTTATCACCACAAAAGATGATGCCCTTCTAAAATCTGTGACACCAGTCCTATCAATCCTGAAAACAATGTACCCCGTACCCAGAGCCATGATCACACAGGTAGCTGAGCATGTTATTGCTCTGGCTTATACGTTATGAGTGCTCAGATGATGAACTATGCTAAGGCCAGAAGTCGGAGGTGATGAAACTGAAAATCCATCAGTAATTTTCTACCCCTACAACAGCTCTGACCCATTGAACTAAATGAATATATTTAATCCCCAACTAGTCAACTGATCAGAAAGTGCCACAGGGTAAAGGGAGTGTCTTGACAAAGAGAAGATAGATGCTACATGAATCACTGTCACAACTGAAAAAGTGAAAATATATCTTATTTTTTCAGAAGCTTGCCTGCATGTATGGATTCAAGCTGAAACCACATTATGACCTCCGCCCCCCCCCCCCCAAAAA
>WBMW01003772.1:427254-452318 GCA_013396635.1 Penelope pileata
AAAAAAAAAAAAGGGTGGAAGAAAGCATAATTTATTGTCAGTTTTGGCTTCACAAAAAGTTCTTACAACTAACTCTTTTAATGCCACCAAAATTTTCAAAGAAAATAAAAAGACAATCTGTACACAGATTACCTTGTTTGTTATTTTTTTAATCTAATATAAGAGACCGTATCACAGGCTTTCATAGCTAAAACCCTGATTTCTGGGTTTGTACTACAAATGCACACCTCTGACCAAGGCATTAACAAATCCACACCATATGGAGACTGGACTTAAAAAGAAAAATCTATTACATAGGTGAACACGACAAGATCTTTCCCTTGTTCCAATAATCTTTCTATTTACATTAGCTTATAGATTCCTGTGCCCTTCCAAAATTCACTCACACTGCTCTCCCATCCTTCCAGTGTCAGACTCAACATATGCACATCTCTAAAAGCCCTATATCTTACCACTTATCATCTATTGGTTAACTTTTTTTTTTTTTTTTTTTTTGGTAGTTTTAATGGTATGTGTAGGGAAACTGTTGATCATGGCCTGAACTGATGATTGATGTGGTGGAGGGGTGTGGCTCGTCTGGGTAGCAGATGCAGATTGTTTTCACCTGTGCTTCCCTTCTGACTAGAATAGGTGAGCCCAGGGCCTGGGCTTATATAAAGGCCAGCCAGATGATGGGAAGAAGTTCAATTTGAAGCAGCACACAAGAAAGAGGAGCTTGAGAGAGGGAGAGCTCAAGAAGGGAGCAGTGCATGCAATATGAAGCAGAGCTCCTGGCTCAGGACAAGACAATTGGTGTAGTTGCTAGTTTTGACTTCTTTGGTACAATATACTTTGTAAGGAAAGGGATAGAGGTCTCTTCTACAGAGTGAATTCACGTTTGGACCTCAGTTTTACTAATGCTCTGGTCACTGAGCTAAAGCTTAGCATAGCCAAGTAAATGTTGCTTTACAAATGGACTCTTTCCGTGGCTACCAGATTCTACTACCACTATAGGAAAGTTATTCATAATCCATACTGCAAGTGTACACACACAAAAATAAAATTGTAACCAAATGCACATAGCTGCACTTAGATCACCCTTGAAAAAATGAAGAAGTATTTCATTCTCCACTTCTACTGTCAAAAAATACATTCAAAAACTAACAAGAGAATTTGCAATCAAGAAGCATTTCTAGTCTACGACTTCGTACACAAAATCAAAATAAGACTGAAATCACCACTAAGGATTGCAAATTTCACAGTACTAAAAGCCAAACTTCAAACACTGAGACACATATACATATGTCTATGAATATCCCTTTAACAACACCAAGGCTAAAGTGTTTCTTAAATTTTAAAGTGACTCATGCCAGAGAACACTTGCAAATCTGACTACATTTTAATAAGGAGTTAGTAAAAAGTAACAAAATTTGTAATAAAAAATAATAAATCAAAAATATTAAGTCATTTTCTTACAAACGTTTGGTGATAATGTTCAGAAGTCTAATCAGCACATTCAAAAGAGAATTGTATGCTTTATCCAATCCTTCACAAAGGACTTCCTCCCACAAAGAATTGAACCTTCCACCTGACACAGCCCAGTCCAAAGCCTCACATCAGGTCACAAAAGGGCTAATTCTTCCTCTTCAGTACTGAAGTATATCACCAAACTAACATTTACCTCAGCCTATCCTAATTAAGTAATCTGTGTACAAGAGAGGGCTGAGATGTGGGCAGCGGAGACTGTGCCAATCAGCAAGGAGAGGCTTAGGCTATATTTGATGGGGGAGTTCATACCACACGTTCCTCTGATGTCTGGGTGTGCTTTCTGCTATCAACTGCTGCAAGTTATTCCCCTCAGTGTGCATTTAAGAGAAGAATAACACACAATAAATCAATCATGGAGAACAGCAGACTCTCTCCTTCAAACCTAAACTGAGCACCAACAGCTATTCCAGAAGGATACTCTGTTTTAAAAAGAACAAACACAGCCAAAAGCATGACTCCATTGCCTCTTTTCTGGTAGATACAGTCACTGTCTACATGCCTGTAAGTGACTGCTTCAGATGGTGTTTTCCTAGTTAGTTTTTCAATTCTTCCATTACAACTCTTCTACCCCAGATACTCTTACAAATACAACCTAAATTAGAAGAAACTAATATCATTAACCCTGTGAACTGACCAGAACGTACTTCCTTTCCTTTTACTGGAAAGTGACAAGGAACTATGACCTATCCAAGATGACAAGTTGTTTCACTGAAGCAGCCTGTCTTTGCTGCATCCTGGACTATCCATGTAGATTCCTTCTCAGGTTTTCCCTCAAGGATTTCCAATACACTTATATCTCATGCATGCATATAGCATGTGAATGACCCTTGAATATAAGAGTCCCTAAGCAGTCATTACCATGATGGGCTGTAATGATTTCAAATTAGTTGTTACAGGCTGTTGGGCAAAAAAGCACCTTTGGAAAGTTCTGCAATATCCATGACTAATTCAAAGCTGTGTTTATGAAAAGGAAAACATTAACACTTCTCTGAATACATACTCACAGAGTACTCCAATATTCTTTATAAATTCAAGTTCACATAGTTATTGCAAATGAATGCTTACTACGTATCTCCAAAAGAGTAGCTTTGTATATGCCTTATCAACGAAGTCACAGAGAAAGGTTTAGGCTCACCTTTTTGCCTACTATTTCACATAAAGATTAAAATCACTGTTAAGAAAAAATAAACTCAAGAAAAAAGACAAATGTGCAAGCCTATTATAATATCCTACCTTTAATATCAATGTTTCACTATTCATACTACAGCAATAAACAAAAAGGTGCAACAAAAGACAAGACATAATCCATCTCTGTCCAGCTTTCTTCTTTTTACTCTTTTTATGGGGTATATTTAAACCTTCATCTTGTATTTTATGAATTTCGCTGCATCAATTAATATATATATATATATATATATATAGAATGAGCTAAGTCAAGCTTTTATATTATTTCACTTTTGCCTTTACTGGTAGATACCAATATTTATATTTAAACATAGACCTTTTCTATATTTCCTAAAGAATGTATCTGAAATTCCTAAACACGGTGAAATATAAGTTTGTCTACAGTTAACAAACAAAAAATAAAATGAATCACAAAAGCTTGTATTAAATTGTTCACTAAACAGTAATGCTATTGTTACGTTTACTTGTGAATAAAGTCACCTTCATTTAAAAGTGAACTTCAAGTTACCAGCTTGCATCTAGATACTGTTAGACAATGTTTCAACTAACAAGCATGGACTTCATTTTCAGATGCCAAAGACTGGTAGCCATTGGTAACTTTTGACCTATGAAATGTTGACTAATGGGAAATTCTGTAGCTCTTGTAACTTTATAGATTTGTGATCAACTGTCACTTCACAGGTAATGAACACACTTGCATTCATATCTACCTTTATTTGAATCATTTATTCATCAGTCATGATGTCAATGTCTATAAAGGTCGGGACACAGGAATACATGAAACCCAGTCCCATGCTGGAGCTGAGTGAGAGGAAGTTGCACTTTGTCACAAAAAGGCTAAAGGAAGCTCTAGTTACTAGATTTACAGATGCTGTACTTCCATTGAAATGCATTTGCCACCTGATCTCCCCTCCCATCTTATGACTTAGGAAGTACTTATATTTCCTAATCAAACTCATGAAAAAAAAAAAAAAAAGGAAAAAGTGAGCAAAGGTGACAAAAGCAGAAAAAATATTCTGGAATGCAGATTATACAATAGGTGTCTGAAGACATTTCCGTCCAATTCAGATACGTGGGACAAGAACTGAGAAACAAGTCCAAGACAATCCTTCAGAGAACTGTAAAAGATGACTGACATTCATTCATTTTGATCAGATGATCAACACTATCACTGTTCTGATTAATTCCTTTTCTCAAAATCAGCAACAAGTCTTAAAGATTATCTGTAAATATTCTGACTTCCTTACAAATTTACTGAGGTCCAATACCCCATATAGTTACAGCTACATCAATAGCATATGAACATAATGCCTTTTATTTTCAGTTTAGCCTCATTGATACTGTATGCAAATAACCTTAAATAAATTAAGACACAACAAATTTTATCAAAGAATCAAATAAATTCATTTGCTATAGAGACACAACAGTAAGTAGACAAGAAAACTGAGTCAATGTTTTCTGATTTTTCACTACTCTTACACAAAGGGTAACAGGTGTGATATATACACATATCTTCACAGAAAAAGGCATTTTGCAATTCAGCTTCTAGGTCCTCACATGCCACCATCTTTCAAATTTCAAGAAAAACCATTTTCATTTACAGCACTTCACGCTCCTCTGGCTTTAATTTATTAGCTTCACATCAAGACCAAAATCTGACTTCACATATTAACCCTACTCTCTATGTACGCGGTGATCTGTCGTACAGGAAAAGCAACAGCACAGATTAAGTTCATAATGACTTCGTTCACTTCTAAGGTATATCACCAACATGTTCACAACTATGGAGCTAATTTAATTGAAAGGCACAGAATATGCACTGGAAAGGCTAGTGATTTTATTGCAACTGCTGAGCAATTATATACATATATATATGTATGTATGTAAATATATATATAGAGAGAGACAGAGTATATTGGCTTAAATGTCAATATTGTGATATGGTATTTCATAACACAGATTACAAAATTGCTTTCAAGTCTCCTCAGTACTCTCTCTCTTCCTTTCTAAGTTTATCTCTTCTTGGTACTTTCCACCATTCTGCCATTTCATACACTATTTATTTCTGTCTCTACACCTCTTTTTCAGCCTTCTACTATCTGACTGACTGCATACAGAAAAGCCCTTCCTAAACTGATCTTTAAGGCTATTGATCCTTTTATGTCGTTTCTGAGGACTCACATTTTGATTTCTTTAAAATTCCAAGGATGTAGTTTCAGTACACTTTAATAAAAAGGAAGGTGGGAATAGACTTTCAGTAGCAGGACTAACAGACACTTAACACTATGCATACCAGACACCATCCCATCCTTACTATGGAGTACTCACCTAGTACTCCCTCCTCATACTATTCTTATGTTGCTGCTAACACATTTGGATATAGCCCCAAAATACAGAGGTAAAAATAACTTTCTACTGTACAAATACTGAGAAGCATTCTATATAATATATATACACACTATGCAAAGATGAAAATATGTATTGCACTGTGTAGCACGTTTAAAAGATTTTCAGTTCAATACTGTTGAAAGGTCATGCTTATTATATATTCAGTTCAAAAAGACTAGTGCCTGAAAAACAACCCAACTTGGAAGACAAGTTCATACTGTAGAGTTTATTATAAAACAGTAGTAGAATATGGAAAAAACCGCCAAAAAAGTCATACTGACATTTGAAAGCTTATGTCCACTACAAGTGAAAGCGATCAATGTTGCGTTTGAGAGATGACTAGCTAGTTTCGTGCTTTCAATAGCATTTTGAATGCATTCCTTGTAAGAGTTTGTCAACAATACACACTTCCTCGCCAAGTACAAAAAATCTGTTTTCCAGGAAAAGCAACAGCAAAACTAATAGGAAGAGAAAATTATCCTACAACAAAGTAATAGACACAGGCAGGAAAAGGCCTGAATATACTTAGTTTTACTGAGAAGACATCTCCAAAGATTTATTTCAATGTCAAAGAACCTTCTTTTATTCTATAGTCTTGGGTGTTTTCCATGCAGTAAGTAGGAAAAGCAAACAGACAAAACTGAAATTACTTTAGTAAAATCACAGCTAAAAGAGTTATGTGCTTCACAAATATGATGGAAAGATGCAATAGCCTCTGCAGAATGTTTTCTGGCTACATAGAATCCATCATGTGGCCATGATTGGGTTCCTTTTTCCTCACGCAGGCTCTTAACATTTTTGCATGAAATAACATTAAGCTTGAAAGCAGACAGTCCTGCAGCTACTTAGTTAAATCTACTGAAAGGCAGCTACTGTTCATTTTCTTACTTCTTCATATGCCTTGTTCCACTTAGGAAGCACTCATCAGACACATTTATTACACATATCTGTTAGATATAATGAACAAGTGTGTTCCTTTCACTACCCTTTTAACCACAGAATTGACTGAAAGCAAGCAGAGATCTCAAATAGAGATCCAGTCAGTCACATCCTAGTTTGAACAAACGATAATGTACAAAAAATTCAAGATAATGAGAAAACTCAACTGGAGTACAGGCTGATGCACTGGCACCAGGCTGATTATCCTAGACACATTCCTCTAGGCAAAGTGACATGGTAAAGATTATATTTTGAAGATTTATACTTTACAATCTCTCCTTCTCCCCTGAGATTTGGCAGATGGAAGCAGACCTCAATGATACAACTGCTTCCAAGGTAAGGCTTTTGTTCAAAGCTGCGTCAGCAATGACAAGGTCCTCTGAAAGCTTTTCCTAGAGCAAAATTAATCCATTAACAACACATTCTAACTTCCTCAGGACCCATATCTGCAGATAAACCATGTTTCGTACAGTGCATGTCTGCCAAGAAGCAGAAAGGGCCACACTGAAAAGACAGATCAATAACTGTCATGAAAAATATTTGACCAAATCTTATTGCAGGGCTGATTGTATTAAGTTTCTGTGGTATAAAACTGTGACTTTGCTAACAGAGGTGTAATCAATTTTAATCACAAAAAAAACCACTGCAAACATAAAATTGACTTTTTTGTTGTTGTTTATATGTGGACAATAATCCAATACCACTGTATAATCACCCTATTCTCTATATTAATTTTTTTCAAGGGAAACTTTTCAAAATTATTATGCAAACTTAACAGAAATTTATTCTAATTCACTTCTCTTCAAAATTTTTCTCTCACACATCAACATACAAGTGTCACACTTCAATTGTTGGAAAAATTCAACTGCTTTACAGGCTGGAAACCAGAATAGCAAGCACAGAGTAGAACAGTTCTGTGCAGTTTCTAATAGTGTGAATTGCATCATGACTAAGAGACTTTCTAATGGACTATTTCTCAAATCATTTGCACTAACAGTAAGAGCTACCTCCCTTTCTTTTCATGCATAACTTTTTTCAGAACAGTATTAGTAGTGTCCGGATTGCAAACAGGTTAGCTACATTCTTTCAACTGACATCTTGATGCTAGTGCTCTTTGCTTTGTAATATTTTTGTAGGGTCTTACTACTCCTCAAAAATCATTACATTCTACAAGTTTGCTTCCAGCGTGTAAGGGTTGTGAGACTGTCAAGAGCATTTTTGAGAGGAGTGAATAGTATCAAAGTATCCCTGAAAACTGATATATAGACTTACAGGCAAATGAATAACTTCTTCCCGGGTGAAAAGAAATGTTATAAATACGAGCCACAGCTTCGATGTGGAGAGTAAATTGATTTGACTGTTGGAAAGCAGTCTGGTTTAGAGTTTAGTTGTCTATTACACGCATGCTCCCTCGAAGCAGCTAACAGACAACTATTTACTTAATCAAAAAACAAACAAACAACAAACAAGAATCACCATATCCTTATATATAGTTACTCTTTGTCAAAAAATCTCTGACTTTTGAAATAAAAATACCTGTTGCATTTAAAGTGTGGGTTTTGTAAATGTTCACTGGTTCTGAAAAATGATATAAAAACTATGTCAAAAATGAAAAAAACAGAAGAGGAACACTTTCAGTTATGAAAAGCATAACTCATAAAAAGATTTATGTGTATGTATGTGTTTACACACAGCATACATATATAATGATGTCATTTGTACACATACAAAATGTACAAGCATACACATACATACATGTGCCAGATGACCTCCAGAGGTCTCTGCCTGTACAAATTGTGTATTATATATACACACAATATAACAAAAGCATTGAAGAGACAATGAGTTTTTTCCACTCTTTTCATCCAGTGGAGCTCAATCACAACAGCTCTTCCAAGGGAGCCTTTCAGAACCACATTGGAATTAAGTAAAATTGAGCAAAAATGTATGACTAACTCCACCAAACATCTTTTAGGTCTTAGGTCAAGGATGGAAGGGTAAAACAATAGACATTGTTTATAGACATCACAGTAATTTCTTTATTATATAGCCAGACACATTATCACCATGGCACTGAGAAACTAACAATGATTTCTTATTAGGCAGTCAAAAGGAAGGTCTTAATATTCCTGTATACCATCACTAAAAAAAAAAAAAAAGGGCTAATTAGGAGCAAGTACATTTTGTACTTTTTAAATAGAAGAACTGATAACTGCAGGTTATCTAAGACTTTCTATTGGTAGATGATAATGACCATCTAAGGTACTGTTCAAAAAAAGACAACCTTACACCTATTACAAAAAACCTTTCAGTAACAATATGGTCCAGATCTCTTCAAGAACCACGAGTTAAATAGTTATCAAAGTAGAATACAATTGCCACAGAGTAAGAGTGAAATCAGAGTAACTTTGCATATAAAGCATTGCACAAACTTCAAAAAAAGAAAAAAAGAAAAAAAAAACTTTAGTTTGCAGATAGATATTTTGAAATCAAAGTCAAAATTTTCTGAGTAGCGCTATTATAAACAATCGTGAAGTTTCTTGCCTCTATTTTAGTTCTGATTAACAACTGATTATATTTCCACAACACAATTGTAACAAATATTAACCATATTTTTAGGTAGGTTTGAAAGCTGTGACACTAACATTCATAGAATACAATACATACAGCTACTTCAGGCAAGGAAATTTACTTTCCGATCTCTTCATCCTCACACTAACAAAAACCTCTCTGAGATTATAAACGTGTTCCCATATCCTGAAATTTACAAGTCTGAAATATTTCACAGCTAGATGAAAGCCCTACAGTTGAGCAAGGACAAATGTCTCAAGGTAGCTAAGATTATACCAGTTTGGTCCACTTTGGTTTCAACAAAGCTATCCTCACATAGTACAACTTGGAAAAATCCTACTTAAATTAAAAGATGTAAACAACTAGACATTAAAGAGGTCAAGATCAGAGGCATTTAGGCTACAGCAGCCATGTCCTGGTCGAGTTCCTGATCTCGAGGAATATGGACCTGGCGAAGAGTAATGTCAGGACCCTGAACTTCAGGAGAGCAAACTTCCAGCTGTTTAAGGATTTATTGGATGAGATCTCCTAGGAAACTGTCCTTATGGACAAAGGAATGGAACAGAGCTGACAGCTCTTTAAGGATGTCTTTCTGAGAATGTAAGAGCTCTCCATCACCCAGCACAAGAAATCAGGCAGAAGAGGCAGGAAACCGGCATGGCTGAGCAAGGATCTGCTGGTCAGACTAGGGGAAAAGAAGGAAAAGTACAGGCATTAGAAGCAGGGACATGTGGCCTGGGAAGAATACAGGGATGCTGTCTGGACATGCAGGAATGGGATCAGGAAAGCCAAGGCACAGAGATGGAACTGAATGTGGCAAGGGATGTGAAAAATAACAAGGAATTCTACAGGTACCTTGGTCAGAAGGGACAAGCAGAGTATATCTCCTCTGATAAATGGGAAGAGAGAAATGGCAACAACAGACACAGAGAAAGCTGATGTACTCAGCAAGTTATTTGCCTGTCTTCACAGGCAATCAGGCTTTCCACATCTCTCACGTCCATGAATCTCTAGGCAGGGGTTGGGTGAAGAAAATCCCTCCTACTGTAAGCAAAGAGTATGATGATCAAGACAATCTGATGAGTTTGAATTGTATAAGTCTATGAGGCTCAATGACATGCATCTCAGGGTCCTGAAGGAGCTGGCTGATGTGGCTGCCAAGACACTCTTCATCATATTTGAAAAGTCATGGCTGTCAGGTGAAGTTCTCAGTGACTGTTAAAAGGGAACCATCTCCCTCATTTTTAAGAAAGGGAGAAAAGAAGACCCAGGAAACTACAGGCCAGTGAGTCGCATGTCTGTGCCTGGCAAGATCATGGAACAGATCCTCCTGAAAGCTGTATTAAGGCACATGCAAGATGATCCAAGATATAGCCAAGATATTTGGCTACGAATTAGGTATTTGATACAAATACTTAATACATTTTTTTTATTAAGAATCAAAGGATTTCAGATGCATATGCAGTTAGCTTTCAAGGTGAAATCGAATCAAAGCTTCCTTGCAGTCTAGCAAGACAAATATTTATGAAAAAGCAGAAAGACAAGTTTAAAGTTGACACAACACAAAAGGTGCTAGCATCAAGACCTGCATTTCCTAATGTTTGCACCATATGTGAGTAGTTTAATACAACCTTACTGCATCAAACTTATGTGTACTTGTGGGAGGGAAGAAAGAACAATAAGAACTCTCCTTTGTATTTTACTAAACATACTTCTATTTTATTATCTTGTTTTTATTTCCAGAAGACCAGTGAAAGAAAAGCTAATAACTTCACAATACTAGTATATTCATTAAATATTTGACAGGTTTTTTTCTATTGTAATTTTTCCCATCTAATGAAAAAACATGTTTATATTGTCATGTCACTTTTCAGAGTTTAAATAAATATATACCTTCTATAATACAGCTTACGTAAGAGAAATGTACTTAAAAGCCAACAGTTCTGTCACCTGTTATCAGCTAGTTCTGCAAACCTGAAGACATGCCACTTGTCAGATGTTTCAGGTACAGAACTTTTCTTCCACACAACTTTTTCTGCCGGAGGTCTAACACATACAAACACACTTGCAAGCATATTTTTTTTTCTACTTTTCTCAATGAAGATCTACCTCTCACCATGAGTCATACCTATATCTTGCTCATAAAACAAAATGCTACTCAACTACATAAAATGAAATATAAACAGTACCTTATTAAAACTGTGAGAAGGAGGATTATTACTAGAGGCTAGGGATTGATGTGCTGTAGGGATGAGGACAGGACTTCAAGCACCTATACTGCAGGATTTATGAAGAGAAGTTTATTGCAAAACAAAGACCAATAAATTTCATTTACACCAAAAGCAGCAGCAAGCTTGAGGAAACGGACACAGGTCTAGCATACCAGTCAACTGTAACTAGCTCAGCTAAGGAAAGATTTCCATTTCTTGGCACAAAAACCATTCCTCAAGCAGAGAGGGGCTAGAGGGTGAGATTTTTTCCAATGTAAGTAACATAATGAATGAAGTACTAATTAACATTATGGCATTGATAAATGGAGAGAGAGATTAGGGATGTACTCGATATTCAGGCCTTCCCAGATGGACTGTCAAAGCCACATTAATTCCTATCTCATTGGAGCATCTGCTTCTCCCATAATCCACTGCCCCTTGGTACAAACAACACAAACTGTTGTGACTCAATTCGATTTATATCAATCTAATTTCTTTTAATCCAATTTGTATTCCAATCTACTACCTTCTAATCACTTAAATCTTCAGCCTCCATCTGGTAAATTTTCTGTCAAAATTAACCGAGCAGATGCCTCTGCAATTGTCTTCCACAGTCAGGCTAATCATGCCCTCGCAGTGGCCTACAGAGCACACAGAATAGGTACGTGACTTACAGCATTGCCCTTCTTATTACAAACATGGCGATGCAGGAAGGCCATTTTGTCTGTCATTAATTGGTTAATTTGCATAACACTGCCAGGGAAAGATGTCTAGGAAACAAAAGCCAAGACTAGAAAGCTTCATGAAGGCAGCATGACTTGCTCATAATTTGTCACGTGGCCATTACACTTTGAACCATCTATTGTTTGAGGCGACAAATATGGAACTGGATTACAGCAAAATACTTCATAAACATCTACATGCAATATGGGATTGAACGGGTTTCCACATTACTGCTACTGAGCGTGCAGAGAGCAAGGGGACTGTCCAAACAAAACTCCAAAAAAAAAAAAAAAAATGCATGATGTTAAGAAAGT
This sequence comes from Penelope pileata, assembly GCA_013396635.1. Taxonomy (NCBI): domain Eukaryota; kingdom Metazoa; phylum Chordata; class Aves; order Galliformes; family Cracidae; genus Penelope; species Penelope pileata. The sequence goes on from WBMW01003772.1 coordinate 439,112, forward strand.
TAGAAAGTACACTGTTCAACCGTTCTCTCTCTTGATCAAATGAATCAACTGCTACACGTACACAACGAAATACACAAATAGAGCAAGACTTTGTGACTAACAAAAGCTGTAGTCCTTCAGCTTTCCCCAGAACTGTTGCCACAATAAGAGCCACAGGCTACATACATTGTTAGTAGGAGGAGAAAAGGACTTAAGAACAAAGGTAATGCTCTTAGGCAAGGACCTGAAATAAAACACAGGAGAAATAGCACCCCTCCTTTAAAATAAGTTGCCTCATTAAGAATACAATGTTGTTCTTGTCCCTTGACTAAAGCTAAGTCATCTCCAGAAAGCTGAAGGTAGGTTCATTACAAAGCACATATCATTGTCTATATGTTCACATGATCAAAGTCCAAGACAAAAAGTTTGTAAACTTATCCCTCAAAATCCTGGAAAGGCAGAAGCACAAGTATTGAATGTTCTGCTCATGTTTCCAAAGCAAAATTAAGTGAAAAACGCACAAAAAACCAGGCTGAGACAGCAGAGACAGACGAGAAGTAGCTTGACTAACTCACATTAAAAAAGAAAAAGAGAAGGAAAGAAAACGTCCCATGGCACCTACTCAAGCGCCTTGCAACATGAGCTACATTCCCTGCTGGCCCACAATCGCTTACGTAAAATCAACCGTCAAACAACTGTCTACAGATTCACAGAGAGAGAAGTGAGTGCCCTGTTTCCATTACTGCTTCTATGTAAAATATGTAGCTCCACATTTGCCAGAAAAATACAGACCAGATGACTGTGGAAGGTTCAGTCTGCAACCTCCATCTTACAGAAATATTTCCGTCATCCAGATTTCCAGTATCTGGAAGATGGGCTAACCAGGATGTTTTGCCAGGAGTTTGCTATTCTTGCCTGTCCTCCTCGCCATCTTTCACATCTACCCCTGATTAAGAGGTTTCATTTTTCAGCTAATAGTAACCTAGTGAATTTTTTATGACCTGAGGATAGCAAACAGTGTAAATACAACGTATCCAAGCCAGAGGATGCCAGAAAAGAAAAGGGAGGGTGTGCTTGGCTAAGAAGGGGGTGGAGTGGGCAGTCTTCCTTCCCCTCCCACAAGCTGTCAAGTCCTTCTGTGCACATCCCCCTCCTTCAGAACCGCTAAAAACCTTCCTCCGTGTGCCTGCCATGACAGGTGGTCCAGATTTTCACTTAGAAAATCTGGCCACCCTATGTTTGCAACACCTCCCCGCTTAGTATCATCTGTGAATTTAATTAGCATGCAGTTTACCCACGCGTTCAGATTATTAACGAAGATGTTAAACATGACACTACCCAAATAAAAAGATCCCTGTGGCAAACCAATTGATGTCTTTCTTTACATCAATTGATTGCTACCTATTGTAACCCTTTATTTATAGCCTTCAGCCAATTGTTCATCTACATGTTAGCATGGATATCCAGGCAAATTCACTACCTTTTTTCCCAGCTAAAAGCCTGTGATTCACTCTATACAGTAGAATTATATTTATTTGTTCCAGTCAAAGTCCTAGTTCTCACCTACTGCACATGTTGTTTTATCACACTAGAATATCTAACCTCTAGCTTCTTCTACTTAACACATCTCTCCTCAGCTATATACACAGCATCAATGCCAAATGCTAGTCGGGAAAAATCCACATTGTCCATGAGCATTTCTAGTGCCATAACCTAGAACCAGTCAGTAGAAATCTGGCAGAGAGTGATAGAGTCATTAGAAAAAGGCAAGATCAAGACAGATTTTGTGTACATTATTTTATGATCGCACACTCTATGTCAAAAATTCACCACAAAACAGTTCCACTGAGCATAACTGAAAATAACACCTTTGCAGCCTTCCAGAGTCTTTTTCAGCTTACAGGCAAGACAACTCTTTAACATTTTATAAAGTGTGACATCCTGATGCTCTTAGGTAATACCATGATACAATTGAAAGATATAATAAGAACCAAGCAAAACAGATTTCTCTCCGTAATCAAAGCTATCTTCAAATCAATTCTGACAGATCATAAATAGCTTAAGCAGAGGTTAAAATAAACTTTAGTCTATTTTACTTTGAAGTAAAATAGAAAATCAGCTCTTAAAGTTATATAACTTCTGCTTAATGACCATCAACCTCTTAACAGCTCCTGAACACAACTTTCCATGCCATGTTATCATACTATATGCTTTTACAAATAGATGAATGAGATCATAATTTAATTGCAAGAAATTATTTCAAACAACATGGAAACTTGAGACAGGGGAAGAATGTATACCATCATGAGAATACTCATAAAAATAATGGAAACAGTAAGTTTTACATTCCAATACAATTTTCAAGTCAGCTTGTTCTCAGATAGATCCACACTTATCTCTGAAATTGTAACACATTCATCAAGATTCTTTGATGTAAAGTTCAATTTCATAACAAAAGGCATCTGCAAACTCTCAGCTGCTCAAAACAATCCTACATTTTTTATTAGCCATTTAGAAAGCACAAGACTGTACACATATACGCAAGACTTGTATTATTTGTGACTAGATTAACACAAAGTGTTTTCTAACATGAATTAAGCATTTGGTAGAAACATATTCTTTTTTTTTCTTTTTTCCCTGAATTGAGTTCTTTAACAGAGAACTCAGTTTAACTGTCTAATCTGTTTGTTATTCAGTGGAGAAATAATTTGATTCCAAAGAGATTCATACCATCCTAGCATAGTTTTTAAGGTCAGTAAAAGCAGGATGAACCATTAGCACAAGCCTCTCTAATGACTACAGAAGGAACCTAACCAACTGCCAAAAAAGGCACCTGATTTTAGACAGCCTGTCTCAAGGGTATTGAATCCACTCCACAACCAGTGATGTATGAGCAGAAGTTTTTATTCTATTTCAGAAAACACAAATAATGTAAACTGCTGCTTATTTTCAAAATGCAAGTGTCTATCATCTATTTGAAAACTGTAACAAGCAAACCTGACTTCCACTCTGAGTGACAATTATCACATTTTTAAACAGTGTGCTTTACACATCATAAGAGATTTCCAGGAACTGACATTTCTGCACTCTTAACAAACCTGGCTGAAACTGGAAATATTGCAGATATTCGCAAAGGGAAGGGCAGGGTACCTAGTCATTAACAGGTGTCAAAGAACCTATGTGGCATCAATGCCACATCTGCTAGCCCCTCTACACCAAAAGACCAGTTGGTGTGACACGATTAAGAGCCAAGAGGAATGTAACAAAAGTGTATGCAGGTGGCGAGGGTCACTGAGGAATGCTGTAAAAGAAAGAGAGGGTCAAGTTATTATCTAGAATGCATCTAAAGGGCATAGGCATCTTTTAAATCAGTTTTTATAATAGCCATGCCTGTATTGATTTAATAATATTTTCATGCTACAGATTTATTCAGCATACTATGAAGAACCACATCAAAGATCAAGTTGTGAGACCAGGTCTTGTTTCTTTTCCTCACACAAAGGAAAAAGAGATTGAAAGCTTTCAAGACATGACATATTTGATTTGAAGTGCTTTATTAACCTTGTTTCATATGAAAGAGGAAGTATTTGTCACTTGATCATCATGTCTTTCAATTACAAGGTTTAGTTTGTGGTTTTTTGTTTTTTATACATATACATAAAGCTGAAATGGAAAGGAGAGAGAACATCCACATGAAGGCATGGTTGCATCATGCTGGGCAATACAATATTTCAGAATATTAGGCCTCTAAAGAAAACCGTTTACTGTAAAACACACAAACATGACAAATTAAATACCTACGGATCAGCAAACATAATGACTCTCATAAACATGCAGAGAAAAAAACAGCCCTCTTACCTTGCCCAAACAGTCAGCTGATGTTGACTTATCACTATTAACTTCACAGAAACTACCGTTTACTGAAACGGAAGGAGAATTCAGCACCACACTGCTCATGGGCAGCTGTTCCTAGATCTGGCCTCCTTGACACTTGCAAATCAGTTGACAAAAGCCTATTCCCAGTATATCGGTAACCACCACTGACTGCCTCTTCCCGCCTTCTGCCTCCCCCCACAGGATGACAAGGAGCAAGGACTACAGTTCAAAAGGGCAGAAACAATAAGGGGCATTTTAAGCGGTAAGGTCAGGCTGTATATTTTGGGGTGGCGGATCCTGAAGTAAACCAGCTACAAGTTAACAGTGACCCTAGAAAGGAAGTTACTTAATATTCATGTTGACAGAAAAGAAGAAAGGATTAATCATGTGGAATTAGCATTTTCATTGAGGAGCTTGGTTGAGTCTTGTATTCTACTTTTAGCTGCTTCACACCAGTACTTAACATCTCTCATTTATCGAAACATTGCAGCTTGCTCCTAACTGTCATTAGCTGATGAATAATGAAAGACTTCTTTACTTTTACTTCAGATTAATCATGCAGCTCCCTTGGTCTTTCAATGCTTGAATGTGTGCTCTGAATCTTTCTTTTTCTCTTTNTTTTAAATGCCTGTGGGATAAAGAAATCTGTTTAATTAGATTTCAATTCTTTTGGGGAAAAATTGAAAGGGCATCACCTCATATTTTTCACCTCATACTTACAGTGTTGCAATGTCACTGCACACTGTTCTCTCTCTTAAATTGTGTCATATTTACATTAATTTCAATTTATCCCTTATATTACACAAAGTAATGGTTAAAAAAGACACTTCAGTTACCTAGCATAAAGAAGAATATTGTAAAAATTAAATGAAACAATTACAATAGGCAGATATTATTTATAATTATTGTTATAAAGTAAAAGTACAAATTGTGTATTGGTAACATTTTTTAATGTAGCTGCTTTACAGTCGCTTGCAAATTTTATTTATTTCTTTAATTTTCTTCAAATATTTTCCCCCAACTCTTCCCTTTGTGTGTCCTGCTCCAAACTTCTCCCATCAATTATCAAGTACTAGATTTGGCCTTTTCAATTACAGGTATGAAATAAGTTAGATCAAAATGCGATTTTTCCCCATAGCAAATAACACATTGATTAGTACTGCACATTGGGCTACTTAATGGAGTCAGGTCTTTTCAAAATTTTAGCTCATTGAAAATTGCCACACCATATGAAACCCAAAGTATATCATCCAAATTATGATCATGTTTGGGGGAGGAGGGGGGAAGGGAAGCAAATTCATTGCATTTGTACAAAGCTGTACACGAACAGCTCCCAGACAGCTGCAGGTGGTCGACATGCCATATTTTATTTGTGTAGCTACAAGTGCTGTTCATAGTCAGAAAATCATCCAGTCTCATTGAGGTTGGGTCAAGAAAAAAGGAACAAAAAATAAACTCACTCTCTTCTCTCAAAATAATTACAGCAAACTTAAACAATGTTTTGCATATTTTTCCTACTTCTTGTACTTTGATGCAGACTTTTTCATGATCTTCATTTTCCTCAGAGTCTGTCAGTCTGATGATCATTGCAACAGAAAAAAACATTGTTCTGAGTATTAAATGCCCAAAATATCATGCCTAAAGTAATGTTTTAGAATACAGTGGATTTGTATACACGTAACAGCCAATTGAGAATCACTACACGAATCAGCATGTATTCTTTCACTATATATTGAGCATTTTCATCCATCAGTGACAAAGCAGTATCTAGCTTTGTTCAGCCCACTTTAAAATGACTTACATGGCAGGTACTTTCCCTTACTTTGCCAGAAAGAATTTCACACTGAATACAAGACTAAAATTTCATATGTGCAACTCCAGTTTATTACATCTAGTTAAGCCACATTCTGCTACTCTTCTGAAAGACTTGTAGACTACAGCTCCCCATTTTAACATTTACCTATGCATTTCAATGCATAACAATGTTTCAATTTCATTAGAACCTCCAATTTCAGCTATCAAGGTGAGTTAAATTAGTCACAATAACACCATCATGTCATTGTTTGTTTGATTCGTTTTGTTTCTTTGCTTTGTAAGATACAGATAAACTTTAAAATTTAACTCTCATCTTAAATATTTTGCCTGAGAATGTAAAGAAACATGCAAAAAATAAGGAAAAAAAGATCATATAGAACTCATGCAACAGTAACAGTCAGATCAATTTTTTTTGTTGTTGTTTTTAATCTCCTCTGGCATACTCCCTTTCAATTGCTCGTAAAACTTCTTCCAAGTTCTAACTAATCTTGTCATCACCTTTGAATTCTGTCTAGTTTGCTAACACGATTTTGCACCAGGAGACTTAAAACTGCACGTTAGAAAGCTAAAATTCTGCCATCTGCAGAAAGCTGACAAGATTTACATTCAATAGAAGTTTTAGTTTTACTGTGTTCTTTTGCAAATCTACTGTAATAGCTTGCCACTCCTGAGAGTCCCATGTTCTACTAAGCAACAATTTCCTCTGTCTTGCAATGGCTATCTTAACAGTTACATATATCCTGACCAGATATAGCGTATGCTGTACTAAAGGCTGAGTATAAAAATGCCTTTCAGAGGTCTCTGGCAATCATGGTATTCCTTGACACATAAGATTCAATTATTGAATTTTTCTAAATTATAACCCATTTTCTTTCCTAGCCATACTGAAAACTTCATGAGGTCCCCTTGTATTAGTAACAGTGTAAATACACTCACTTAAGAACCCAACAACCAAATCACCATTTTCTAGCCTATTTTAGTGCAAAACTATCCACTTAAGATTATCTCTATCATGAAAACTTTCATCCAGACCAAATTCACACATATCTAACAGTAATCTTTGCTTCTCGCTGCTGTTCCTACCCAAAGAAAGTAATATTATCACAGCCTGCAGAACGTGCTCTTTCAAAGCAAAACTGACAACTCTGATTTTTATAGGCTATGTTAAAATGTAAAAGAAAAGGTAAAATTGTGCCCTAAAATTGTTTTTCTTTCTCCATCTAACAAAAAATAAAAAGATAAATACAAGATAAAATAGAACATCATTTTTCTTCTGTTTTAGAAGTAGAACTTCCTCGATATTTTAATTTGCTTTTAAGTTCTCTCCCAGAAGTATTTTCACACTCAAACTGGCATTAGATATTGTTTTCATTAATCTTGCCTTTGTACAAGCTGGACATTTGTTCACAAAGTGTTGAAATTGAATAGTACCAAATTGTGATGTTTCTTACATAGCACCATATGCACCATGCACACAGGTTTGCTATCAGATGGATCAAAGTAACAAGAAATCTTGTCACATGCGAACAGGAAATCATATACAAGGATAGCTAAACACAGTGGGAGCTACAAAATAGTGTCCTCTATTTCTGTCATTACTTTGCTCTCCCTGTGGATGGCAAGACGTTTGCCTGGATTCTAGGCTGATCAAATCCTTTTCAAATCAAATTCATTTTGTCAGGGTACATATGCCATTGCAGCACCCATATACAGTCACACACATTCCAGAATGCATGACATATGAGTTGAATTGCATGCTCTGTCTTCACCTGCTACCCAGCTGATATTTCACTCACCCTTTACCTGATTTTTTCTATTTTTAAAATACAGATGTTGGCACAACCTGTTTGCAAAACATTTTGCAATCTACCGATGAAAACTGCATGTAATAAATAGTACTGTCATCTTAATAAGGCACCTTCCTGACCCACACCCTGCATGCACAGATGGCTTACAATAACTTGTGCCCGATAGCACTCTCTTCCTACTATGCCACTGCACAGTCATAGCCAAGATTCAGCTGTAAGCTCTTGATCTGTTGTGTTTCATCTTTACCCTCTGTCCTCTTGGAATGCCTGGAAGCTCAGTTTTTCTAGAAGCATGGAGAGGCAATTTCACTTCACCAGGATTTATGTTTCTAATGTTCTTTAATTACAGAATGAAAAGAAGGTTTTGTACCTTTGAACTAATTTTAGATGTATTCCATGGAAATTCCCACATTATTAGTTTTTACTACTAAAATACCGTAAACAACTTATACCTTCCATGATGTAAAAACCCATACAATATCTGTCCATTCATTATCTTTAGTTTCTCTATTATTTATGCACATATACATATCAAAACATGCACATACACATTTCCTCACTGGTTGAGCAAGAATTTCTGTTTCCTAAAAGGCCAAAAGAAAATATATTTATTTTCTTTAAAGAAAAATAATAATAATTATTACACTGTAAATCTGGAAGAATATTTATAATAGCGATACAGTAGATATGTAGGCTGATACCAGAAACAAGATCACTGATGTTTCAGAGTTTATAACACAAATCCATCATTTGGATTAGCATTAGGATTTACGCTTCATACCCATATTCTCCATTACCTATAAGGATAATGCAACAAATCTGTCTCACAGAATCACCAAGACACTGACACCATCATCAGTTATTTACTGCTAAAATTACTCTGTAATTTTACTCAAGTACTCTTGTACTTGAATCAATTCGTAAGTTTTAAAGCTGATTTCAATATGACAAGATTACACAATGTCTGTTATTTCACTTTGCATTGTAACTTGGTAGGAGATTAGCAGTCAAAGGTGCTTTCCACATTTTGTCAGAGGAGGCTTAAATACAGATCAGGCCTTTGTCCTGTGTTTTAAACACAGTTGTGGTGTCTCACATTGCAACACCTTCCCAGTACATTGGAAATCATAGAAACATTATGGTTTGAGTTGGATGGAACCTTAAAGATCACCCAGTTACAATCCATGTACCATGGACAGACACATATCGCCCTAGACCAGGACTAGGCACACCCAAGCTGGCCTTGAAAACCTCCTGGGATGGTGAATATACAACTTCTCCGTGCAGCCTGTTCCCATGCCTCACTACTCTTGCAATAAAGAATATCTTCCTTATGTATAATCTAAACTTCTCCTCTTTTAGTTTAAAACCATTAACCCTTGTCCAGTCACTGCATGCCCTTGTAAAAATCCCTCTCCGTCTTTTTTGTAAGCCCTCTTTAGGTACTGAAAGGCCTGTCTCTCCAGAGCCTTCTCTCCTCCAGGCTGAACAACCCCGACTATCTCAGTTTGAGACACTACAAAGGTCAGCAGCAGTATCCATAATTAAGTATTTATTGAAACTCTGCAATTTAGATTTACTTATAGGATAATACATTGTGTTCTTATGATCTTTTTCTGAAAAATCAAATATTGCCTTACTGCCTGCATGCTATTCCTCAGATAAAACAGTCATCTAATTAAATTTGAAGCATCCTTGACTTTAAACAAGTTGATTAAAAAAAGACAAATGGAATTTAATGTCAGCTGAGATGACCCCTGAAAGAGAACTAAAACTCAGTAAATGCACGAACTGTACAGTAAATGCACCAGTAAAGTCCTGGTGAGCTAGGCTTGCCAAGCTGGTGAAGAAAGATTTTAACTAAAGTTGCCAGTGGAGGGAAACCTTAACGAATCCAGGTTCTACTAGTTTGATGCCAATGGTAGCAAAAACTGACCTGGCTATCTGGGATATGGAGAAGGCTGAGGTGTTCAATGACTTTTTTGCCTCAGTCTTCACCAACAAGTGTTCTAGCAACACTGCCCAAGTCACAGAAGGCAAAGGCAGGGACTGGGAGAAAGAACTGCCCACTATAACAGAAGATCAGGTTTGAGACCATCTAAGGATTTATGAACCTTCAGGTTCCATGGGATGTGATAAGATGCATATGTGGCTCCTGAGAGAACTGGCAGATGAAGTTACCAAGCTACTGTCCATCATATTTGAGAAATCATGGCAGTCCAGTGAAGTTCCCAGTGACATAACACCAATTTTAAAAAGAAAAAAAAAAAAGGAAAACCCAATGCACTATAGGACAGCCAGTCTCATCTCTGTGCCTGTCAAAGTCATGGAGCAGATCCTCCTTGAAGTTATGCAAGAGTGTATCACATCGAAGTTGAAGAAAAACACTGCTCATGTGGTGAAAACCTTTTTAATGGTACAATGAAGATAGCCATTTGACAGCCAAAAGAAAACCATTATCTTAAAAGTTTTAATTAGAATGTAATTTTTCACCAAAAAACATTATTAGATTTTCATCAAAATGATCCCACACCAACTCCTGGGCCATCTCTTTACTAACAAAATTAAAGGTGGAAGGTTCAAACCCACAGTGCATGTTAAAAGACAGTCTCTCACACAGTTTGTTTGCTCATTCCACTTCCCCTGAACAGCTGAACAACCCTTCTGTGCTCCTCAAAATCTCTACAGCTTCTACTTTACTCCCTGCCATGTCAGCACCAAGATTTTCTTCTTTGTACCCTGTTCAATGGACAAGATGCCCTCACAACAAAATCATGGACTGATTTTTCTAACTTCCACATAAATGATGCACTCACTTCCTTAAGAGATTTGTGCATCGGAGAGGAGACTTTACTAGTAGGCAGATCAGGTATGTAAAGCCTTACCTGGAGCCCACTTTATCAATATTAAACAATACTAATTTATAATTGCATAAATGTGTATTTTCAACTCGAAATTATTTCAAAAACAAAGAAACGTGTCACACCTTTCATTATATTTGAGCTTTCAGAACTATGTGTCTGTACAGAAGTAATTCTGGGTGTGATTCTGAAGTCTATTAATGACTTGGCAATTAGAACTGATCCTACAGAGAACAGCTTAGTGAATACAGGCTTTCATTTCTTACACTGGAAGTATAACTGAGAAATACATAAGCTACTACTTTGTTGACTACTTTCAACAGTCAACAAACAACAAGAACTGGAAAAATGTGATTTCTGCAACAGTAAAATAGGTGCAATTGGCTTGCAGTTCACTGCATGTTTCAACCAGTTTCACTCATTGATTGCCTGAAGGAATTTCAGCTGCTGCTGCACCTACAAGATCAATGCTGCTAATTGTGAGGAAAATTATTCTGGACAGCACAGAGCCTTCTATTAATGATGCCTGCCAAAAGAAAGTCAGTTTATCAGCTACCCTAAAGGGTAACATCAAAATCAAATGCAATAATCTCAAATGATTTTATTACTAACTTTGCAGGCAAAATTACTACAGTAGTGAAAAAAATTGTAAGAATTCAGAATCGCCTGCATTTTTAAACTTATTTTGGTTCTCTGTTCAACACATGCGAAGTCTATTTTTGGTATTTGATATTTTTTGATTTGACCACAGCAAGAAAAAAAAAAAAAAAGTATGTCTATGGTAATTCCTTCAGATCTGTCAGTAGTCTTTACCAAGAACGGGCAACAGGAAATGGTTTGCTGGAATTATTTTGTTACTTCTACTCAGAAAGTCCTCAAAAAGCAAAGAGTAAATAATTGTTAGGTTAAAAAAAAAACTATTGGCTAAATTTGCAGAAGAAATTAACCGCAAAAACAGTACCTCAGGAAGTCAACAAGCCACAAACACTTAGAAGCTGCGAATGACTCACTAAGTGCTTGCACCATCTTTTTTTTCTGATTTCCAAAATACATTGTTTATCTACCATGAGAGAAAAGAGAAGGGGATAGTTTGGTGTGATCCTGTTTAGCTTAATGAATGGATTGAATTTAGTCACCCACATTAACAGCTGAGAACTTCCATCATTTTGAAGTAATTTGAAAGCTACAAAAGAAATGTCTATCTACAATGTTTTACAGATATTTTATAAGAACATAATGAGTAATTTGTGAGACCAAAGCCATACAATAAGCCCCATACATGCTGGAAGGCTAAAATAAACTTATGTTTGAATGACTATGTTCTGACTAGTTCTTAGTATTATATACAGATAGAAATATCATAGTCTGGTTGTCAGAGCAATAGCTTTATCATTCCTTACATGGAAACTACTTCTTAATTGACTGCTCATTTTTATATTGCATCCAGTTAAAACAATATTCTCTGTTACAAATAAGATCTTTATATTAACTACAAGCAGAACACCTATATTACAGTAACTCATTTAATAATTACAATTATACGTGTGTGCATATAAAGACATATAATAAAACAGTGTATTTTAGAAAGCACAAAAAATGATCTCATGTTCTATTAACCAAAACCTGGACTGTTCCACCTAGAACAGTAAGTCATAAATAGCTTAAAATTTACTTTCACCCTCTGCAGCAAGACGTATCTTAAATGTAAGTCCATATGGCCTGTCTCGCTATAAAACCTGCAGCTTTAACTTTTTGATACCTGCCTGATCTCTTCCCACAAAGTTTGTGTTCTGATAAAACCACAAGACTTTCAGGAAAAAAAGCACGTTAATAAAAGTTTTCCAGTTCTGTATACCTCCAAACTAATAATACAGAAGCCAGCATTCAGGGGCAGACTGGCCATGCAGTCATCTGTCAGCAAGCCTTCTTGATCTTCAGCGGGGAAGTTTCTTTTTCCTACTTGGACTTCATAACTGGCCTCCAGCTAAGAAGCAAATGGTTGCTTACAGAAGAGAAACAAAGCAGAAGTACACAAACAAACAAGCAAGCAAAAAAAACCCCACATACTGACATATCTTTTCCTAGTTTGAGATAAAAGAAGATAAAATAAGTTTGTGCATCTTTCTCCCCTAATTTCACAAAGCTAATTTTCAGAGTTTTTTATTTTTTTTATATATAGCAAATCCCAAAGATCAGCATTCTTTGAACCATTGTTTTAAGAAAACCATTTATTTACTGACTCAAGTAGTACGATCTAACCCTAAGAATATAAAAATGAAGTAGCAGAATGACTAACACACAGGTTGTCATCAAAGCATACAGCCTGCCTGTCGCCTATCTGTCAATAGACTGCATCTTACCCCGACTGCCAGTTACTGAGAAACTGGCAAACAACAATAAAAACACAAAGACAAAACATGAGAATAGTATCCAATTAGATTTACAACTAAGCAGAATAATAATAATTCTTTTTAAAAAGTGTTCAAGACAAGTAGGTCAAATGATTTCTTGATCAACAACTCACTTCCGTGTGACTGCTTAAACGTGATATCTTCATTAATAAATCCTCTGTGTAAAGTTAATCCCTTTTAGCTACTTAAGGCTTAGAACAGCTCACATTTCCCATTTGTGCCAATAAGTTCTACAGATGATACAGCAAAAGATTATGAGATGCATGTTTTATTAGAACTCCTCACCTAAGAAAATTTACAACAAAATTCTACCTGTTATCACTAGAAATCCCAATAGCTAGCTAGCATGAATCACAACATAAAACAGTTAATTCCATGCTTTTTTTGGAGAGTCTGACAATTGTAGAGGGCTCTTCTACCATGATCACAGGCACATGTTACCAGGGGAAAAAAAAAA
>WBMW01003772.1:453593-531050 GCA_013396635.1 Penelope pileata
TTTTTTTTTTTTTTTTTTTTTTGAGTTAGAAAAGATAAGCTGTATCACTCAAACCATTCTTGACAAGTCTTTCAGCAATGGATTATTAACAGAGGCAGAAGCAGATTTTCTTCCCAGATCTGACAATGACATTTACCCTGACCTAGAAGGAACATCTTCCTAAGCAATAAAAATAGTTCACTTTCAATGCCAACTCAGTCCTATGAGAATGCCAATTATGCCAAGTTTGCAAAAACAGATGTATGGTGATTGTGTAACATAGACTACCTTACACCAGGGACAAAGCTAAAACCATTCATCTCAATTAAGTTAGGATCCAGGGCCTAATTTAAACTGTTGCCTTGGAGGTGAAAGGCCATCACTTCATCCAATTCATATCTTCTATAATAAATATAAGCCCCCTTTTAATATTTAAGATATCTCTCAAACTATATTTTTACCACCCCACAGATTACACACTTTTTGGGTCAGGTATAAAAAAAGATTAGTGCTGTTTTTTCAGTGGCTAAGCTTCAATAGTCTTATTTATAGTTTGAAAACACGGTCTGTTGCCCTAAAATAACATAGCCTAAACAACACAAGGCATGGTAATGATTGATTGAAATTCCTCAAATTAGGAGATCTATTCTAGCTTACAAATAATGCCAATAACTGACACCAGATTTTCATTTTAATTTTATAGTTTGCTCAAGTGCTGCTTGAATTCAGAGGCATTTTAAAATGCATATACTAGAATAAAACAATAAATGAAGGAACACTATGAAACTATGCTTTCTGCTGTCTCAGTTGCATCAGTGTATCATTCAGTCTTCAAACACACAGCACGCAAGAACATCCACACATTTCTGTCAGTTTAGAGCTCACAATGTTACTCGTCAGTTTGACCAACAGTCTTATAGCACCTAAACAGGGCCTACAAGAAAGACAGGGAGGGACTTTTTACCGGGGTGTAAAAGACGAGGACTAAGGGTTTTAAATTAAAAGACAGTAGATTTAAGTCACCCATTCTGCTCTGATCTCATGAGGCCCCCTCTGGAGTACTGTGTCCATGTCGGGGATCCCCAGCACAAGAAAGACATGGAACTGTTGGAGCAGGTCTAGAGGAGGACCACAAAGACAATCAGGGCACTTCTCCTATAAAGAAAGGCTAAGGGAGCTGGGCTTGCTTAGCTCAGAGAAGAGAAGGATCCAGGGAGACCTCATTGCGACCTTCCAGTATTTAAACAGAACTTATGAACAGGACGGAGAACAACTTTCTTATACAGTTTTATAGTGATAGGACAAGCGGGAAGGGTTTTAATCTAAAAGGGGGGAGATTTAGATTAGATATTAGGAGGAAATTCTTTACTCAGAGGGTGATGACGCACTGGAATATGTCGCCCAGAGAAGTTGTAGATGCCCCATCTGGAGGCATTCAAGGCTGGATAGGATGGGTCTCTGAGCAATCTGACCTAGTGGTTGGCAACACTGTCCATGGCAGGGGAGTTCGAACTAAATGATTCTATGGCAATAACAAACCAACTTAAACAGACATTTTACCATCACTGGGGACCCAACAGTTCATGAAGAATATACATAAAATAATATCACCTAACAATCACATCTACCTTTATCCCCAGGGGCCTTTTCATGAATGGAGCACAAGCAGAGTCTAAATTTATCTCCTTAGTTGATATTTTCAGTGCTGATTTTGAGATACAACACTTTTTTTTTTTTTTTGGCCACTTAATATTTTTACTATATATTCACCTCCAACAAGTGGACAGGATACATTTATGTGCCTAAGCACATGAATCTAGTTTTGGTACAAATGTCAAGACTTGTACCCTGTAGTCCTCAATGTAAAAAGCTTAAAAAAAAAAAAAAAGGATTTTTCAGGGAATTTTCATAAATAAAATTTGGGTTGGAAATAAATTTATTAATCCTTCCTCCTATCTAGATTGCTGGTGTTCTGCAGCTTCTATCATAAGGCTAGTCCAACTGTTCAGATCAATTTAAAGAGATTAAAAATAAATACATGTAGATTATAAGGTATTCTATGAATCTCTCCACTTATGTGACCTATTAAAACTCTACAGTACAAGCAGTCAGCAACTGTTTTGTTCCCCTTTGTTTCTACTCTTTCTTAATAATCTATTATTATTCTCTTAAATAATAAAAGAATCTCAGTAAGTCTCAATATTCTGAATTCTGTCATACTGAACATGCTAAGAAGCACATCTTACTTACCTCCAAAGCATCTCATTGAAGTGAGCAAGAAATGGCAGATGGTAGGAATACTATGTTTTAACAATATTTCCCTAAAAGTTCTAAATATTTGTTTTATGGAAACAATGGGCATACTTCCAGACAGCCAGGCCTATCATTGTTGTCTCTCTCATTTTCTAAGGGAAGTATTCTGAAGACATAAGTATTGATCTTTCCCCAATAAGGGGAAAAAAGGGGAAAGTGGAAAAAGAGTAAGAGACATTTATATTATCTCAGGTACGTATTCCATGAACTCTCAAACACTTTAGTGGACTGATCTCATATCTAATTTTTGTCATATTTACTGGCAGCGTGCAATGTCTCCAAAAATCCTTACAAAGCAAAATCCATTTCTGGATTGCATTTGCATTTCCATTACTGGAAAAGAAAAACAAAACCATCTAGACCTACTTTTAAAGATGTTACTGAAACCATATAAATATTTTTGCTTATTTGGACATATTTGGAAGAGAGTGAAAGAAAGTAATGATACGTCTGTGTAACGGGTATTTTTTAATTTCTCCTTACTTCACGAAGTTACTTTAGGCCAGACTGTACTTAATGAAATGTTACTCCAATTGTTATATAATTTTCTCAGGTCCATTTGTTACTACGAAAAAAAAAGATACATATAAGCCACTATGCTTGGAAAAATACTTATAAAACCTCTACAGAATTTCTTCCTTGAAAACACAAAAGAAACATCTTTAATCATTTGTTTTGGCAATTTATCTGTTTGTTCCATCATTTAGACACTACTAAAATATTTTAACAAATACATTCATTCTTTTCCTCAGAATGATCTATGCTGTAAATATATTCCAAGTGATTTTAAGTTCTGTTAACAACAGCTTTATTTTCCTTTTAAAGATTGCAAAAATAAATGCAAATAAAAGTAATATGCAATAGATATTTAAGCTTTCCAAGACAGTTGTATCAAGAGTATGTCCAAAAGAATCATTAGATGATTTATCGATTTGGCTTACAACATCCACTTAGGTGTAATTTATGCCACATGCATATGCAACCAATTCATACCAAGTTTTAAAAAGCTTTAATGTATGCAAGCAACATGTGATTTGAAAAAGCCTTCTGACCATTAAACACAGAATATTAAAGATAATATTTCCTCTCCAGGTACTCAGTGTACAGGCTGAATACTTTTGTTCCCACATACCACTATTCTTGTTCTGTGTTTTGGTTTCTCCATGACAGTTCCACTTTCAAAGAAACTTGTTCAAAATGCTTTATCTTAGATAGTCCTGAGACAGAGTTAGTATGTTACTGGTTAGCAACCTATCATCTTTCTAAAGCAGATCTAAGAATTATGACCCTATGAGGCTCATAAGTGAAGGAAACTAGACAAGAATTGTATTTGGACAAGAGACCACTAGCACTCATAACACTGCAGGATGTGGTATTAGTGATTCATTAGGTAACATGCCTCCAGCCGAGTCCACATTAAAACTAACCTCCTCTACATTTTCACTTCCCATCTTAATATATCACACTTATTAGATGTGAGAATGCTGCCTGTCCTTTCAAAATATTAAACAAAAGTCTGGAGCACTAGGAAATTAATTTCCAAAGGCACTGAGAGGGGGAAGGAAAAAAAAAAAACAAGCAAGAAAAAAGGGTATATAGATTGCATCTATCACTGCATGGATATCTATCTTGAGAATTTTCCAGAACTCAAGAATCCATCTTCCCCTAAACCTCTCCTTAGAATTCTTCCCTCCCAATACCTCAAAACCTGAATTGGCACAAGGGTATTCTGGGCATACAAGAAAAACATTATTCTAGTTGTTGCTAAAATATTACACATCAGTAGTTTCCACAGCAGCAAAAGTTTCACAGCACAAGTAATACACAAGTAGCAAGTTGAGCCATGGCTCCAACTCTCAGTTCTTGTATGCTCCAGCCTCTTCCTTACCTGGGCATGACTGCAAAACATATCAGGGGGGCAAAAATTATCCCTCCAGTGCTCAGGAGGCACTGCCCCTTTCTCAGGCAGCCTTCTTGGTGATTTCCTAACTAAGAAACATAAAGAAGAAAGCTGCATGAATGAAATATTAAGCAAGGATAAAAGTAGCTGACAAGTAGCACAGGGAAGCAAAATCTACACTAGAGAATATTTTTCTCCATGGCTAGAAGTTCCAGCTAAGGTGGTTTCCATGTAGAACTAAGGTGTCTCTCTCACTTCCTGGCCTATGCAGAGGGAAGCTTTCTATAACTACAAATCCAAATGTAAAGCATTGGCAGTGATTTCACATTTGAAACTTGCTATTAAAGCTTTCCTTACAGCAAAATCTAGGAAATAGATTCAACAAGAGTGGAGAACAAAGAGTAAGAAAGTAAGAAATGGCTGTAGATCAGTTCTGTATCATATGACAGGAAAATGTACATAAACCTTTCTTTGATCCTTATTTCTTCTCCACTTCAGTATTGTGGCTATACATGATCTTTAATTAAAGAGATGTATACTACTAAAACTGAAAGATTCTTCAACAAATGAATCTGGCTCTGAGGGACAGATGAGTTTTCAGAAGAAACTATGCTTCACTCGGCATACTAAGTTTAATAAAGAGGCAAGCGTATGAACAGAAAGGATAGACAATTGAATGTCAATGTGCAACAATAATTTTCCTCCAAATTCAGGCAAAGCCAGATCCAGAGCTATTCTTTCTTTCCTAACACCTTCCTTAGCACATCTAGAATTCCACAAACACATAGCAGGGGACAGAGTGAAAAGACGAAGAAGAACAGGCATAACAGGAGTTTGTCTGCTCCCCTAGACTCTGTTCCAAACTCAGCTATGTTGTTGAATCACTCTCTACACTTGTTCTCTAGGTGGGAGATGAGGTGAGAGTATGGAATCACAGGAAGAAAAGTTATTACCAGAGAACATATTTATGGCCCATGTTTCTACCATTCTTGTCTTCCTGGACCTCAGAAGTTTCCTTGCTTTAAATAGAAGGTAAAGAGATGCAGCAGTAACATCAGTTTAAGTTATTCTTCTGTCCTCCCCCATTAACACTGCCACACCTCAACCACCATGAATCATGATCTTAGAGACCAGATCTCATTCTCTCTTCAGCTATGGGGTTCCTGAGTAGTACTGGGCACATCATTTATATCAACATATTAGTAGTTGCATTTAACCAATATCCACATGCAATGACAAAAGTATTTCTGTTTCCATACAATTTTCAGCAGGAAGACAGACAACAACACTTTCAGACTAACACTGAAGAATGACTAAGGTAACATCTGCTGTAATTTATGAGGGAAATTTGGTTTCAGCAATCACAGCTTTCATGGAAGTAACCAAAAATTCAGTTGTACTGTACGCTGTTTAAATTCCTCCTAAATTCTGGGTGGATCAGGAAAAACAAAACAAAACAAAAACAATCCACACTACACACCCCACTGTCAGCTGACTGCAAGATAGAACAAGCTCCCTGCAATTTAACTACCATCTCTTCCATCTTCATCTTTCCCCGGGGGCAAATTCAGCCCTGATCTAAATTGACACAGATCCCATTAAACTACACTGGGACTGAATCCAGTAATGCCAGACTACCCAATAACCTCAGAAATATGGGTGAAACCTATTTTGTTCAAATGTGAATAACAAATCGGTAGAAGTTGCTGCACTATTTTTCCAATTACATCATCATTGAATTTCTCTATTATCTGCATGTCACTAAATTGAGTCAACAAGATATTCTAAATTGGTAATGAGATCCTTAGCCATTCACCACTTATTCCTGTTAAGGAATGATGCAGAGGA
The DNA here is from genome assembly GCA_013396635.1 of Penelope pileata. Lineage (NCBI taxonomy): Eukaryota > Metazoa > Chordata > Aves > Galliformes > Cracidae > Penelope > Penelope pileata. The sequence goes on from WBMW01003772.1 coordinate 459,634, forward strand.
CTGCTCTGCTCACAGTCATCTGTTTTTACAGCACAAGTCACAGTTCTCTGCAGTCACGTGTTGTATGTCCTCATCCAAAGGACTCGTACACACAACTTCTTCATCTCTCTTTCTTGACAATCATTGTTTTAAGGCTGTTCTTAAGGATAAGTTCATTAAGCACTTGAGGAAAGAATATTGTTTATACATTCATTCTGCAATGAATTTCAAGTGAAATCTGTTGCAATTCTCATGATTTTGGTAGTCTTTATATCGACAATATTATTTAATCTCTTGCTCTTGCTAAAGCATCTAGCTACCTAAAACCACTTTTAATTGAAAAGCATTAAAAGTAGCCAAAGATATCTGGTTAAGTGCACTTTTAGCTCATTGCAGGAGGTGATGGTCAAGAGATTCTTGCCACAGTAGACAGTTAATTCAAAAAGCATAAACTAGTGAACAAATAAAAGGGCTTCATAAACTAGAGTAGCAAGATTATTAACAGTTTTCTCTTTCTAATTTCAAGAAATGTATCCTTATTATAATAAATGTATGTCACTATCTGAATTCTCCACTCATGCTTCAAGAACTCTGTTTGAAGATAGTTTGCAAACAACCCCAATATCTAGCATGAAAACTGGCAGGAGCACTACGAAGACCTTTTATGTGCTTTCTTGTCCTAGGGAAAAAAAATAAAGTATCAATCATCCAGTTTTAACAGCTGAGTAAAGCTGTTCAGTGAATTGGGTATTGCTACTACCCAGTCTCCATGAATAACTCTCAAAGTCTCCCCCTCCTTTTTTTTGTTCCTATGAGTGGACTCTTAATAGCACTGTTTTTTCCCCTCACTCTGAATGGCTTAGACAGATCAGCTGAAAAGAAACATCATTAGTAAAAACAAAAGTTTTCAAAGAAAAAGTGGGAACAAAGTGGACATATCAGAGACAACTTGTAATTCACGGCCTGTACTGTGCTTTGCCCCTCTCTTTACCTCAATACACTCTTTGGTTCTACTGCTGGGTAAGAGCAGGGCAGACTACTGCACTTCTCCTAGCAACCAAAAATCACTTAAGGAAAAAAGGCATGTTGTATTCTGAAAGGGAGAACAGAGAAATTTGAGGTCATACAAAGCCAGACATATGTTCTTTTGCATTTCATCCTAAATTGATTGGTTGTCAAAAATAATTCATTAAATAATACTAAGCAGTTTTGGTTTACACAGATTCATATTTAATTAGACACATTTTTCTACTTGTCACGCATTTCATTTTCTTTTAATTCTGTGTTCCGACAGTTGCTACTGCCATTTAGTTTCACCTTTTGGGACATATATTCTACTCCTTACAGTTTCTAAAGTTATTTTATTTCATCATAAATATGTATATAAAGAACTATATATTACACAGCTACATATATTTTTTTAATCTAGACATACACACAGAAAAGTATTCCAAGCGTTCTAAAGACAGCAGGGAAAACAAAAGGTAATTTTGTCATAGGATCCACTTGTTCCAAATGCTATGATTTTATCCTGAAATAATTTATCTTCCAGAACAAATTGATCTCATCCTGTTTGGTAACAAAATAGATGTAATAGATAAAGGATAAAATGTAGTAACAGCCTACAGTATTTCATATAGTTTTTTTTTCACGCAGAAAGTTCTTTTTTAATAGCTGTTGCCTTGATGTAAACTGAATATTTCAGTTTCACTGAATTTCCCTAACGTAACACAGAAGTATATACACACACACAAAAAAAAAAAAAAAAACACAAAAAAAAAAAAAAAAAAAAAAAAAAAAAAAAAAAAAATCCAGCCGATGTATCACAACACTTCTGTAGTACATCATATTAAAGCCAGCAAAGGCCTGGCTTTAATGCATCAGATTACAATTTAGCATTTTTCTCCAGCCACTCCAAGCAAATCTGGATTCTAACAATTTAATAGAAAGGTTTATTCACTCCATGGTTAAGTGATGTACAAATGGCATAACAACGATAGAAATCCTAAACACACTGCATATAAAACAACACTGAAATTACTAGGCATCAGCACTATCATGCTAAGAATGACAGCAGTATTCTGCTTCCATCTTTACTCTCCCTACTGCCTGACCCAGCCACACTCCCTGTAGCCCAGCTCCCCTGCTATTCTGTCTCCACTCATTCCTTGCCTCAAAATTGGGCAGTCCTTTAATGCATTAAGCCTGGAACTAGGCCACAATCCTTCTCCTTTCCATTTACAGTGGCATTTCTCTTCCCAGAGAACTGTTGGAGAAGAGCAGTGCTATGGTACACACAGGACCAATAAGCACTTCCAGGTCCTGAAGGGGACACAGTGTGTCGAGCATAAGATTTCATCCGTGAAAAGAGAAACAAGAGTGACCCTTTCTGCAGCCTCCACTATGGAGTAACAATTCTGAAGAGAAGATTAAGTTGTCCAGAGAAAGAATATTCAGTTGAAAAAAAATACATATGCCTCAGACACCACTTCCAACCAGATCTTAGTCTAACAGCATTATTATGCCATTTGAATTCTTCAAAGTATTGATTTGTAAGAAACTATCACCCATCCCTTATTTACAGGATATATCTCATCAGGATATATTATAAACTTAGGTTAAAATTGATCACTCCTTTTGCCAAGATGAAGTCATTGGGGCTACAGGACATGAGGACCTTGAAAACTGCACAGAATGACAGCTGGAGAAACCACGATTACGGGCTCATGCAGCATTAAAATACTTCTCATAACAGCTTCTTAGCTCTTGACATTTTCACAGCAGTAAAAAGAGTACCTTTGGAACCCCGGCATGTACAGTTACTCCATTCAGTTTGAATGAGAAATAAGTTGACTGATGTTAGTTACCTGACATTTTGGTTTCAAAAGGTTAATTTTTTTCCATTCAGTTTCTCTTGCAATCAATGGTAAGTGATGAACAGAAGTGAAATACAGAGTTTATTGTGTTTTACAGCTGGCTGCTGGCCATTTATTCTTTACATTATTTGTTCAATCTTCATTTACAACAAGCAGATTACAGAGACTTTTCTAGCCTTGGCACGCTACACAGAAGCCATGCAGGCAATGCATAAATATATATTAAAAGACCACATGTCACAACAGACATTGTGGCATAAACATCCAGGTAAATGATTACATGGGTACTACTGGTTAGTTTGTGTATTGTTGCTCATGTATTTATTTATGAAGGGTGTTATTTTCATAAAATTAAGTGCATATCTTGGCTCCTTTCCACAGCAGCAAAGCCAAGATAAGCTGCAGAGATGGAATTAAAAAGCCATTTCTTACTTTGTGACCTTTTGGCTTGGAAAATATTAAGAATTTGTATCATTACATCCACAACCCAACACAAGCAGCACCTTTCTAATTAGGCAGGGGGACTCTAGTTCAGAGAGCATGATAGAAGAAGTAAGGAGCAGGTAGGACCAAATCGTCAACATGCACTGGTACCCTCAATTATTTTGGAGCTATCTCCATGGAAGGATGCAGCCAATTTCATGCTGCAACAATCTTACATTTATGAAGACAAAATAATGATTTCAAATGTGTGTCTTCCAATAATTCAAGATACCACCTGCTTTCAAAGGTCTTTCTCATGGAGGATTGAACAACAAAATTGCTATAGATGTCGTGGTACAGAATCAGGTCCTAAATTAATGGAGACTTGTTTAATTATCTGATATAATAATAGCATTGACCACAGATGATTAATAGTTATTATGTTAAGGAAAAGGTTCGACATGAATACAACACTGACAACTCAATCTTACTTCTGGATGTATAACTTCAAGAGCAAAGAGCTCACTGTGTGTAGTATAGCGGAAGCCAAGTCTGAGAGTAAAGACAGTGAAATTAAAATTTACATACACAAAACCTTCTTTACGTGAAATTATTTCAAAAAGATCTCAAAAATAACAGTCCAGATGAAAAGTTCTCCATAAAAGCACCCTCAACACTATCACTGAAATAGCAATTTAAGATCAGATTCTGTGTTGTTCTCTGTATCAAACTTTAAAGGATTTTTTGGAATATGTAAGAAATGTGTACCATAAAAATGCAAGTATAAGAAATCTTGACTAACACAATCCTTTTTTTTATACAAAAAAAAAAAAAAAAAAAAAAAAAAAACAGTACTTACACGTAAGATATGCCACTTCAGTCAGAAAAGAAAAAAGAAAAAACAACCGATTTATTTATTTGGCAAGAGTGAATACATGCTTTCTTCTGCACAGTAAAATTTCTTCTTCACAGAAGATAGATTCCCTTAGAAATGTAGAAATGAGGAACAGTAAATAGTCTCTTGGCAAGAATCAGCATCAGTATGATAACTAAGTATCCTCTGCAAGGTTGGTAGGAGAAGTGGTGAGCCAGATGGCAGCCACAGGAAGAGTAACCTCTGCCATGCCCGCTGAGATAACAGATAAAAACTGACAGCAGCGTTCCTCCTAGGTGGTTGAAACAGAATGTACGGAACCTGTTAGCAATCTATTTAACTGAGATCAATATTTGAATAGCAATTCAAGGGTACCAAATGGCTAAAAAGCCATTGCATACACTTTAGTAATTTCCACTAAATGGTTCAGCAATGGACAGGGCATGTTTTGAGGTTAGTGCTATGAGACTATAACAGCAGTACTACAAAAAGCAAGTCTTGGAGGAGATAACCAGACAGACTAGCCAAAGCCTTCATTTTCTCTCACTGAAATTTTTAGTGCATGTTATTGATGATTTTAATGTATCTTTAAACATGTACTTAAATTCCTTTGTCTACTTTTTGGCTTGCATTGTCACGGATCTTCCACAAGCAACATCAACCTCATCATTCCAGAAAGTTCCCAATGGCAGTATTACTGTAGTAAGTGTAATTCATTGATAAGTTTAAATCCCGCTTTTTGATTTCTGCCTTTTCTAAAAGAACCAAAGGATACACTGCCTATAGCAGTGTACCAAGTCAGCAAAGGAACAAAACAAATTATTTGGACTATCAAATTACTTTACAAACATATCCATCTCTGGAAGTGCTATGACAGTGTTCTCGAATTGCCTGTCTTTTGCACATAAATGTATGCTGTTGCAATAACAACTTAGCAGACAGGAGGTAAGGAAAGAACAACATTAATACTAATTCAGCACAACATTTCATCATGGCTGTAAATTCCTCCCTACTCAAAGTTTTCAAGCATATGATTAACTTGGAACACGTTTGAATTCCTATTAACTTCATTGAGGTTCCAGATAAGTGATGAAATCACGCACCTAAATGCTCTGCAGAATTGGTCCCACAGAAGAACAAGCTAAAGGAAACAGAAACACAAACTCTTCATTTCAGCAGACTTTTAATGTATTAAAATGCACACATTCCACAGAAGCAAAGGTTATCCATCAACAGCAAAACTCACATAAGAGATCAAGACCCTGTCAGCTCAAATACTGATTGGAAGAATATACTCCAGTTTTATATGTAAGCCGTGTTCTCCAACGGGCAACTGAGACCTGTACCAGGCCACAGATGTGTACCTCACTAGTGTGAGGAAATAAAATTAATTAAAAGAAAAAAAAAAAAGAGCAATAGGAAAAATAAGATAGAACACTTGAACCACCATTTGAGATGCATATTTTTCATTAAGAAAACAAGTGCTTTTGAAAAGATATTAAGGTAAAATGCTGCTTTTATAAAATTATTCTCACATATGTCCAACACCATCACACACACAAGACTATCAAACAGTTTTCAAGAGACAATGGCGAAAAGCCAGCCCTGGCATAAAAGGTGGTCATTTTCACTGAAAGCACTGCACGTCCTCCCAGGGCTGAATTTGGCCCACTCCATCTATTGTCTGTGGTAATGTCCACATGCCTGTGTTCACAGCAGCTGTGAACTTTTCTGTAAATATTATTTCTTGCAAGCTTTACTAACAATAAGAAGAAAGATAACTAAAAAAAAAAAAAGAGAGAGAGAGCAACCGCAAAACAATGAAAGAAAGGTCAACTGATCACTATGAAAAAATATGCAATTAGTTGCTTTAATCCTAATATATAGCATTTTATTTTATGACACAGTATCGAATTCATTATTTTTAAAGAACTGTAACCAAGATCAGCAGCTAAAGAAAAAGGAAGATGCAATTACAGTTATTCCTTGAACAGACTGCAAGAATATGGGCAGGGCTACAGGAAAATCATAACCACAGTAAAAATATATATCTGTACCACATGTTTTCTGCCATTTTCATTGAGCTCTGCAATTTTCAGTTGTCATAGAAGCATGAACGGAGAAAATAACTTTATAAGAACAAATTACCATTTTGATCTATACCACTGTGCACTGTGTAATATCATTTTTAAGTCACTAAACAAAGTTAATGTCACAGAGAAAAGGATGGCTATCGTGCCTCACATACTAGAGTGTCTTTCTCTGAACCTTGTGCCCAGAAAACAAAATAAATAAAATAATAAAAAGCCACACCAAATCAAACCAAACAACAACAAAAAAGCAACAGCAAAACCATCCTCAAAAACAAAAATGCATTAGGAAACTTTGAAACACAGAAAACTGACCAAGGATTTGCTAAATTAATAATAATTGGACTTTGCCTTTTTCCTTACAGTATCATAAATAGCACTGATGCTGATATATATCTTTTCAAAGCAACTGGTGGTATATGTCACCCTAAGGTATAATCATAATTACTGTTCTTCTAAAGGGACAAAAGTGCTGCCTGCCAAGCTTGCATGCCATTATTTCTCCAAAGCTACTTGTTAGTCACTTTGACAATGACAGCTTATCTGTACTTCGTCGTGATGTGCCATCCACAAAATTGGTGGGGTTTGTGTGTGTGTGTGTATATATATATACACTTAAAAAAAAAAAAATGAGCTGTTAACATACGCCAACTTGACCCTCCCTGCAACATCTCCCCGTGAAAGGAGAGAATCACATACATTCTGGGCAGTTTCTGAGTTTTTTAAAATGGTCCAGCTCTCCACTAGTTATGTGCTTCACTTACACCCCCTACCCTTGTCCTGTAAGGCTAAAACAGAACAAAGGTTCTACTTGTGCTCCCCATGACCAAACCAGAATAAATTATGTCTTGCTCCTGTCGTTCCAGCAAGCTGGTTAATTGCATTTGTTTCATGTATCTCCAAACAGCCTGGTACATTAATTACATTCTGTAACACCAAGCTCCTCTGATTCACTCTGTCACTTTCACTGAGCACTTTAATTGTCTTCCTTCTAGCTACATACAATTTTAAACACTTACTAATAATTACATTTCTACAGCCTAGTGTTTTCAGTTTATATACGAAGATACCACTGATACTGGTGGCCTTACAGTTGGGAATCAACACATGTTAAAGGAGGAGAAAAAAATCCCCACAAAACCACGACCAAGCTGACAGGCGCAAGTGTTCTGCTAAACCCATTTACAGTTCCAACTTCCTACTGGTTAGCACGTACATGCATTATGCAAAAAGCGTTTTTCTTACCACTAGACTGAACTGAAGGCTAAACTGTAACGCTTATTATGCGATCAATGTAAAGCGCTACTTGAACGTCTCCCTCATCTGTTTTGCCTCCTCACTCGCTGGGGGGATATGAGAGGAGGGGCAGAAACACCCAAAGCAGGCTGTCGCTGCAAACAATAACCCTGGAGCCCTCGCTTACAGACTGATACAGTAAACGCTGCGAGCAGCAGTTTCCTGGAACAAAGTTTTCTCTAAGAGGTAGAAATAGCCAGGCTCCTCACCCAAGGGCTAACAGACTGCTTAGAGATGCAAATACTCCGTACTAGGAGGGCTGCCAGACATTTGATCCCGGCACACGTGGAACTGTTCGCTGTTAGAGATGTTCATTTTCCGAGCGTGTGCTCGAACCGCAGCAGCGCAGCCCCCACTGCTGGAACTGCCGCCCTCCTAAAGCGTGCGAGTGCTCATTTATATTCCCTCGGCCACTATTTGAAAACGGTAAGAAGAGCCGCAGAGCAAACCCAACGGGGAGGGAAGATGAAGGAAGAAAGGAGAGGGGGAGGGAAAAGGAGAAAAAAAAAAATGCCTTTCCCTCTAAAGCTGCTAAGCCGCTCGACAACACTCCCTGCGGGCAGTCCGTCACGGAGGGGCGGGGGGAGATGGNTGCTAAGGCACAGCTCACCTATTTGTTTCATCAGCCGGCTCTCCCGGTGGAAAGTTTAACAATAGAAGCAGGCAAAGTAATGACAGTTACAGCAGCTCTCCGCCTTTCTTTTCTCCTTCCCCCTTCCCCACCACCACCAGCACCTCGAAATAAAAGGCTGTTCCTCGGCGACCGTTCCTCTCCCCCCCTGCCTCAAGCTGATATTCTTCCATTCACAAGCTACTTTTGCATCAAGTTAGCAGACGGGAAGGGCTGCTTATTAGAAACATCTATTCTCCCCCCTCCCCCGCCCCCCGAATGCCATTTTTATACCAGAAACAAACTTCAGGCTCTGTAACGCTCAAGCTCCTAATGCCGTCCATGTGCTGTCCCAAATCAGATGCAGATGAAGGGGAATTCTGCACGGCAATGGCACATCTAAAACAAGCGAACTTACCATAGACTTGAAAAAATGCAAATCCAAAGAGCAGGAGTGGCGTCAGCAGACCCATTTTGACATATTAAAAGCAATCCCGATCGTTTGCGAGAGCAATTCCACTGAGATCCAAAAAAAAAAAAAAAAGTATCCAAAGACAGTAAGAGGTAGGTCCGAAAGTTTTCAGTTTCCTATAGCAGCTGCTTAAAGCGGAAAGGGAAATCTTGAAATCAAAAGCTGCAGATGGAAAGGTCTTGAGTGTGACACTTTTAGATCCATCCAGATTAGAGCAGCCAGCGAGCTCCGGAGGCTTCTGCTTTGCACACACACTCCTTCCTAAATTCCCACCGATCCAGCCCAAGCGGAGAAATTATTCAAGTGTGCCTAAGACTCTCTTTGGGATCCATGGCAATCCACAAGCGAGCTCTTTCTTCGGAAGACAAGGAGAGGCTCTGAGAAAGGACCTGATTCCTAGAAAGTATTCCGCAAACTTCCCGGCACTTTGCAGGAAAACCATTGGCTTGGTCGGGCTATTTTGCTTTCCTCTCTCGCTCCCCCTACTCCTTGCTCTTTCTCTCTCTCCCCCAAATCAGTTCAAGCTGCGGAGTTTCTCACTTAACTTCCATAATAGGAACGCCTAGGCAATGTGCTGCGGGAGGGAACGGCTCTCTCGGCATCCCCTCGCCCTAACGAAGCCCTTATCCCCCGCACCTCCCTCTTCACGGAGCTGCTGGAGGGCAGCGGCTGCCGCCGTGCAGCGGTGGCAGACGCTGCGGGGACCTCCCGCCGCCGCCGCTCTCCCGGGCGGTCCCGGCGACCGCCTCACTTCGCCTCGCCTCTCCCCTCCCGCTCCTCCGCCTCCCGCCGCCGCGGACACACCGGCTGGCAGCGAGAGGGAGGAGAATGAGCGCGGCTCCCGCGGCTGCCTGGGGAAGGAGGCTGTGGGGTGTGGACTAAAGCGCTGCGCTCCACACCCACGCGTCCCTCTCCGCCCGGGGTAGGGAGATGGGGACGGCGATAGGAGCAGGCGGCTGCGGGGCTGGGAAGCGGGCGTGCTGCCGGGGGGCCCAACCCTCCCCTCCGCCGCTGGGTGCGGGGGGAGCGCACGCGGCCGATCCTCACCGCCCCGCGGGCAGCCCGTGAGGGGACGGGGCGGCGCGGAGCCGCTCCCGGACCGCTCCCGCGAGCGAGACCCTGCGGGGATCCGCCCCCGGGGCTCTCCCCGACCCCGCTCCGTGGAAAACGCGCCGGTCAGCGAAGGCGGCTCACGCGTGACCCACGCACCGCACAGCGCGGAGGGGCAGCGCTGCCCCTGGGGCCGCACGGTGGCGGCAGGAGAGCTCCTCCTCGGGTCCTTCCTCAGAGCCGCGAGGGCGACAGTTCCGCCTGGCCAGGCGCGACGCCCGGAGCGGAGCGGTGAGGAGACCCACGGCGAAGGGGGCACAGCCCCTCTCCCCTGCACGCGCGGGCGAGCTCTATAAACGGGGCGTGAAACTGAAAGCACCACAGAAACAGAAACGGGAGCCCGAAGGAAGGAGTGGCGCGAGAGAAGCCGGGAAGGACTGCCTTTTGTTGCGGTGCAGCGCCCCGTGCCCCCACTCCTCAGCCGCCCGCCGCGTGCGCGAGCGGTCAAAGGCTGCCGGGGGAATGCTAGGGGGACTGGCTGTGTCGAAAAGAGCAGATTTTGTGACAGAAATGAGTGAGAGAACGGGGCTGTCTGTGACAACGGGGCTGTGTCAGAAGGGGATAAGGCTGTTGTCCACCGCAGAATGTGGAAGGTGGATAGTTACACAGAACTTTGTCACAGAAACCTGCTGGAATATTTTGGCAGCATATTTAGCTAGCTAATGGATATATGTTTAACAGGGACGTTGAAGTTGAGGACCACTTCAAACAATGATGCTAGATAGAAAATAACTGGAGAATAGAAGAGCGGGACCCATGTTTTGCTGCGCTGGGCCAAGCAGGGCGGCCTCAACAGGCAGGACTTAACCTTCCTGTGCTGGGCAGCTAATCCCAAACGCTGCTCTTGTCTCGAGTCTCTTTCGTGGCGTGCATAGTGCGTGTGCTAGAAAGTTACTCTTTCAGTAAGCTCTTCACGTAGAAGATCTGAACCTTATTTCTGCAAACCACACATCCATACTCAAATGAACGATCTGCAAGTTATTTCATACTCGATTCTCATCTAATTAGTCACAAATATTTTAGCATTGCCAAAAGTGACTGTGCGAGGTGTTTGTGGCGCTTTAAGTGTGTCAGAAGATTATTTTTGCTCTTTCGTATAAAGCCAGAGGACATTTCCAAAGCCTCCTTATGCAAATCAGGGAACAAAGTCCTCCTATACTCACAATGTGCCCTGCGGATAAGTATAGATTAATATGTCTAAAGACTACTTTGTGGAAAAGGCTATAATTAAAGCTAGTTAGGGTAAGGTGATCAAAATGGTGCTCTTTGTCTGTGTGCTTGTGAATTGGCAAAACCAGAAAACCATAAATCACCTACCTAGTGGCACTGTGTGCAGCTTGAAGTATTAAAGAATATTTCCCTTTGCAGTGGACGTTTCAAGGACACCATTAATGAAAATGCTGACTTGTTTACTACAAAATTTAAAGTTGGAAACAGTTATGACCTGTACAGTTCTTTTTGTGCTTCTCAAATAATTTTAAGATAAACTCAATAACAGCTGATGTAGACCAGAACATTCTGTAGATGTATACAGTCTTCAAAACCCTGAAGTACAGGGGTACCTGTAAAAGGGTATAATGACTCATATAAACATTCTCAGTGAAATCAATGGGCCATTCATTAGAGCTGCTGCTGTTCTATTCGTTCACGTCCGTGGAATACCACTTTTCAGTGATGAAACACTCTGCAAAACTTGGAAAAGTTTTAGCCTAATTTAATCACACATTTTGAAGTATAAATTTTGCTCGTATGTATTTCAGTGATTTTTTTTCTTTGCAAAGAGCAAACAGTCCTTTGGACTGGATAGCAGAGTCTGAAAGCATTGAGACACAAGCATTTGCATTGGTTACTCTTTGCTCAAATTGAGAAAACTGGGCTAAGTTCGACTAGTATGAAAAAAAAGGTCATATGGAAATCTGCTAGGGGGGTTACAGTAGGGGTTTACACATGTTATGGCTTACAAGCATGTCACAGATCAGAGTCACTGGCCTATGAGCACAGTTTGCTTGGAATAGCATTTGCTTCCATTATGAGATACAGTCCAGATACAAGAATTAAAACCAGTATGCTTGTCTCTCCCGTCTTTCAGCAGCCTCCTATGAACGTGGCTAACAGGACAGATGTTCTTCGCATGAACAGCAAAGTCTATGCAGGGGATCTGAATGTGCCAACTCTTTGTTTGGCTATGAGCAATATGCCACCTGATGAAATACTTATGTTAGATGTCAGTATTGGAGCACATAAATCTTCAGTTCAAAGAGTATTGTTGAGGTGGGTCTTTAAAACAAGGAAATTACACGGTATGATTGCCCTGATTCATATGAAGGGCATTCATCAAAAGAGGCAGGACTAATCTGGGAACACAACAGTAAGATCGGACATATGACAGGGGTAAAGGTTTCATTGCTTCCCCATTTTGATATTTCATACCTTTGATTCCTAGACTAGTGCATCTGCATTTAAATATCTACTTAACATATGAGAGAGTAGATCCAGTGTTTAAGTGTTAGATGACTAACACTCTTTTCAGGTGAACTCCACCATTAAGAGCGTTTTTCTTCTAAACCAACATTACAATTTCTGATGTTGAAAGTGCATGTAGTGTACTCTGCTTTCTGGTTGCCATAAAAACCTCTTGTTACCCACTTGAAGGGAAGAAGATGAGCTGAGGTGGATCACATATAATTTATTCCAAATGCTAGAGCTACTCGTACAGAGAATTGCAGAAAGTGGCTAGGGATCTTTAATATCCAATACTAGACATGATAATTATATGATTTAAATATAGACCACTAATTTAAATATTAAGTTAGAGTTTGGTCTTTTTAGACTCTGAAGTAGAGTAAAGGCAGTTCAAGAGGATAACTGAGAGCATCTTATGTTAGACTACCTCAGAAACACAAAAACAAAAGGGGAAAAATGCTTTATAAGCATTAAACTTCCCAGAGAAAATACACTTTTCTTACTCTGCCACCAGCAGATGCTGTGCTATTCTGTTCTGGATCATCAGGTTCTGATGCCATCAGATTACTGAATACACGATGAGAGAACAGGATTCATAGCTTTTAATCTTTATAAATGCTGAAACATTGGTTATTATTTCTGCTCCAGTCAATGGAGTCTTCCACACAGAGACTGGACTCTGGAAGGTAGTTGAGGATCTCAGTCCAGAAAAAGACTTTGCTGAAGAGAATGTTAGCACTGTCACTAGATCTTTCTCATGGAAGGACCCTGAAAACTAGTTTTTTCTGCTGCCCCTGGCTAACCAGTTTTGACTAACCTACTTTCCCAGAACAGCTTCCATGTTCTGTGTGGAGGAAAGAAAAATGTTGGGTGCTTGAGGCATGTGTTTTATTCTGTATTGCACAGAGTTACTCTTGTAGTGCTGAGGGCCACCTTCATGGACACTAAAATTCCTGAGTTGTGGCATCTGACTTCAGAGAGTCCCTATGGAAGTACCAGTCAAACAACACGAGGAACCCTATTTTGGAATGTCCTCACGTTGCTAGCCTGTGCTAGTATGTCAGCACTATTTTTAATTACTAGTACAGATACAGTGCTTACCACAGTAACAAGAATAATCTGTACTGTTGTTAAGATAAATATTTTGTAAATTAAATTATTACAAGTTTTTTTGATATACATCATATGCTCCTTTAAAGTTTTGCATTCACAGTTCATTAAATGTGCAAAAGCTGGTAATAGAAAGATGGTACTGATTCCCGACAATTTTTAAAATAGCCTCACCTAAAATAAATTTGACTTGATTCTTTTATTTTTAACTGAGATTCAGAGTATGCAGTAAAGCACAAGTATTTATACGACAGTTAAATGTTACCATGTAAAGATTTTGTAGATCATACTTTCCATTTCTTCTATGGATGTATTTTTACTGCCCATTAAAAAAGACACAGTGCCTCTCTTTCACACTTTGCAGGTTGGTCAAAAATTCAAGAAAGCACAGAAATAATTCATAGCTTAAAAATGTTTAAAAAAAATGAAAATGTGTTAAACAAATACAGGGTCAGATTTCTCCTTTCTGGGGAGAGAAGGGAGGCGAAAGGCGAGCCTCTGCTCTAACTTCATGAAAGAACTGATAATTTTACTGCTGTGTGAAGCATAGATCTGTGTTTTTCTTTTGAGAAAAAGATGGTAACACACCGTCTTCTGAAATAGCCAGAGCTGGGATTGTAAAGGGAAACAATATCTTTATACTAAAGGACTAAGAACAGCACGTTAGAAATCTGTGACTTACTATAGTAGCGGCTGAAACTTGAAACGTGTAGTGTGAAGAGTACAATGCCTGTCATAATCATAGGCACTAAAAACTGTTTCAGCATTGCTGAGCTTGGTATGGACTTGCATAGAGTTGCGCAGAGCAATTGGAACCTGACTGTCTTCAGAGGTGCATGGGTATGAGACAGGAGGCAATGGACAGCCTCTGCAGTATGAAAAGGTTCTAATTAGATGTCAGGAAACTTTTTTTTTTTTACCACGAGGACAGTCAAATAAGTACCCAAGGGGAGTGTGTGGTCATCATCACAGGGGATGTTAACAACTTAGTTGAACAGTGCCCTAGATATTGATGTTGAACCTGCTTTGAGTTGGACTAGATGATCTTCGACTAGATGATTTTGCATCCAGATATGGAGTCCTCAGTACATGAGAGACATAGATTTGCTGAGAGTGTCCAGAGGAGGGCCAGAAAAATGATCCAAAGGATGGGACACCTCTCCTACGAAGACCGGCTGAGAGAGCTGGGGCTCCAAGGGTGATAGTGGCCTTTCAGTATCTAAAGCGGGGCTCTGCCTGTATTGCTGGTTGTAGTGGGGGTTCATTATTTGCAGCAAAATACACTGTATCTCTTCCAGTCTTTTCACAGACTATGTTTAGTTATGCCAGGGATTTCATTTACGTGCTAATATTTCCATCATATCAGTATGTCTATGCATCTCGCATTTGTAACGATTGTGAGTATTCCTGCCCACTACATGAGGATCTCTCATTCCCTCTCTTATACCCAGTAAGTTACGCGTGTTTATCTAAAGAAAGAAAAGTCACTTACTTAATATGATGAAGGCACCGATTGTGAGATAAATCTACGTAAATAAAGACAGACATGTTACATCAACTACAAATACAATACAGCTCCAGAAGTTATTTCACCTATTCCTTTGTTAATGTAGTGATCTATCTATTCATTCACTATTTTTTATTAAAAGCTGACAAACTGTGCCCTCATTTACATACAAAAAATAAAACCCTTTCTAAAGCAACACGTTAAGTTTAATTTAAATAACAATGTAGATTTCCAGAGGGTATAAGATAGTCATTGTATCTTTCAAAAAAAGGACAAGCATTTAAAATGAAGAACTGGAAGTGGATAAAATCTAACCCTGCCTACATGAGCATTAGAAAGGTGGAATTCTCACAAGAAAAATGTGTTTCATCACAATGTGATCGGACTCATCAGACAAAAATAAACTCCAAGGAACAGAAAATCAAGCTATAGAGCAAGACAACATTTGTAACTGTACACAATACACAAGTAGGTCTTAAGGTGAACGTATATTTCTACTTAATTATATTACAAATAACATGTTTATTCTCTCTTATTAAATAACATATGTCACATTTTCAGTAACAATTGCATATTGACAGCCAAAAACATTAGTCAACAATATTTACACTTCAATCACAGATTTTAAAATGGAAATATGCAACAATGTATATACGTAAGTTGCTAATGGGACAGAAGTTCATACAAGGAGATCCATATGTAAATGTCCACTATGTAGCTAGCCATTTGTAAGTGGGCAAATATTCTTAATGATTGGAAGTGTTTAATAATATGGGAAATGTAAGATTTAGTATGTCATTAACAATTCACCTGTGTTTTTCAAGAACAGCAGTTTTGAAAATTCTAATAGACACATATAGTGTTCTCTTTTGATCTTCAGAGGTTTTGGAATTTAGTTGGATTTTAGTGCTACTGTTTTCTGGAAGCCAGACTACTGAATTCTCTTTGTTATCTCTGGCCCCCGAAGTGTCAATGGCATGGATAGGGTATTGCTTAGCATGATTTCTACTGCACTAAAGTCCTCAGTTTTAATCACATATTAGTCAAACCAAGGACCCACTGTGGTACCACAGAGATTCTGATTTATGAAGGTGTCAGCTCCTGAGAATCTGGTCCATCACTATGGTGGCAACCCTAACAGCATTAGAGGCTCTTTCATGTTTCTACCAGTGGGTTGTAATGTTCCCATCAGGCTATGATTTTTTCTGCAATATGGTACTGTCAACAGTATTCTCATCAGTTATACATATCAGTGGATTATTAACAATATTTGTCAGACTTCTATATTAGTTTTGTCCCAGAACTGCCTTGCCTCACTTCAGCAATGGAATTACATTTTACATTGTCTCAAGAAATGCTTTTAAATTAGAATTGATGTTTCAGTCATATGATTTTTCACTGCTGATGTAATTTAGTTTTCTAGCTAAATTTTTATATGAGTATATGACTTATTTTTTAAGAAGTGTGAACCTATTAAAGTCAAGTGAAGCACAGAGAATTCCCACAGCAGAATTTGGGCTAATGCCGCTCCCGTGCGTGGCAGACTGAGTGGTCAAGATGGCCTTAAACTTCAAAAGTAAATTGAAAAGAAACGTAAAAAAGGAAAAAACCTCAAACCTCAGAGCAAGACTTCTCCTTAAAGAGTATGCATTTAATCAAAATGACAAATAAACAAGTACAAATATAAACATAAAGTATCCTATATCATCACTAAAGGAACTATAGTATTTTATATATTTTGCTGTTAAAGCTATTATAGGATTTAATCGCTTAAATTGTATACAAGATCTCCAAACTTTTACCAGGAAAATATGTGGGAATGGTTTTGCTCTATGCTGCATATTCCGTTGTACAGAGCTGCTGTACTGTCAGTACACTATCCCTATAAAACCAATAAAACCGTGTATGCAAAGAGGCCGTCTCAGAACACAGCAGCAGAAACCAGTGACTCATTTTAACGTCTGTCTCTGAGCAGAAACACAAAATAGCAATTACTTCAAAGCTGCTTACTGCCACAGCTAGGAAGACTTTTTCACATTTAAAGTGCACTACCCACACAACAGAAAATCACTTTTTTCACCATACAGCTTTCTCTGTTGTGTCTGATGGAGGTATTTAGCATGCTTCACTCTAAGTTCCAATCTTGCCCAAGCTACTGGTGACCAAAAGTTATTATTTATTTCCCAGCTTAAATTATTTTAGAGTCAGCTTTTAGCTAACAAGAGAAACACATTGTAAGCTTATCTTACCCAGACAATCAGCAATAGTTCAGCCTTCTAGGACAACCTTGAGAAGAATAGGGTATTTTGCACTGCCATGGCCCAGAAGGTACTTATCTTGAGAATGAGGAAAGAATTGGGTTTCAACAGCATCTACCACAATGAGATCCTGTAGCCAGGACTGTGTATCTATGAACTTCTGTAATATAAATAGTAATTAAATCCTACTGCCACATGACCTGCTGAAAGATTTTATAAAGGAAATGTGTCTTCCATGATTCTCCAAAAAGTTATGTGAAAAATTATTTTTGTATCATTTCCCAAGGGAATGTATATATATACACTAGCTCTTCAATCTGTAAATGGCACATCTATTAAAATGTCGGCTTTAAAGTAAATGAGCCAATATATGGAGCAAAGCCAAAGCTTATTTTTAAGACAAAAAAAGGGTAACTATTCCTATGTATGAAATCCAAAATGCAACAGTAATGCCTATAGATGTGTAGGTAGCATCTAATAACGATGTTATGTGCTGGATCAGGTCATCATTTTTGTTAATATTAAAAAAAAAATACCATGAACAACAACAAAAAAACAGTCAATTCTGAAAAACAGAAGAAAAGAGATATTCTCGTCTAAATTTACACAGAATTTACTTCAGAAATTCCCCGTGAGTGCT
This sequence comes from Penelope pileata, assembly GCA_013396635.1. NCBI lineage: Eukaryota > Metazoa > Chordata > Aves > Galliformes > Cracidae > Penelope > Penelope pileata. The sequence continues at coordinate 477,342 of WBMW01003772.1, forward strand.
TACAGGACTTGAATCCTCACATAAGAAGAAAACACTAGAAATCAATTCCAGTATCCATTGAAAGAAATAATACAGCTGGTTCAAATCATTGAAAAAACGAAGCAGGTCATTCAGACAATTTTTCCTCTGGGGGTGATAGGTTTCCTCTGACGTGATCTGTATTTCAAAGAAAATTAGCTTAAATTCTGATATACTTTTGTCGTCCACCACTGTCCCATCATGGTTTTGCAAGAACACAGTACAGTGCCTGTCATTAGCAGTCCTGGCATAGAATTCTGAATAAAGACTTTTTCTGGGGTGAAGGCTGTCACATAACCTGCAAGATGCTCAATAATTCAACATATACACAGTTAGAACTGAAGTTTGGATATGTTAATTTTCAAATGACCATAAGCCTGTATTGCTCAAATGAAATGTACAACATCTCCTGAGTTCTGGAGCTTGCTTGTTTGCCATAAGCAATTCATAGTGTTTACACTTAACATAAAAATATTAAGGATTATATTTTTAGAATCTATAGGTGTCTGAATGTATCAGTGATCAACAGATTTGTAAAGTACTTTATTCACTCCTTCATACTTAGAAATCTTACCAAAAATACATTTCATGTTTGTAAGTAACTACAAACATTACAATTGGACAGAGATTCTTCCTTTCTTAAGAAAACATTATAATAGGGATTAAAGTATTATGAATTTTATGGACTAGATTCAGTTTCTAAAGCTTATGGTTGCTTAAGTCATGCCCTTGACAAGCAATGCGCAGAAAAACCAATAGAGCTTTTGCTAACACCAACATGACAAAAAGAAGGGAGCAATGACTCCAGAGATGGATGTCTTATATGTGCATGTCTGTTCTGCTAGGAATAGAGTCATAGATGCAAGAGCGGCACAGGTAGCTTGTGGCATCTGAACACCTAAATCCTGGATTTGTAAGCAGTGAGTTTTTCAGAATACTGCTCTTGAGTCAAATCACAGTGGTAAATCAAACAACTGAGGAAAGTATTCTTAACAAGAGTGTCAAGATGAGCAAAAAGGAAATGAGGTCTGAAGCAAGTATTTGTGAAGAGCCCCTTGATTCTTATAAGGACATGTCTTGAAAAATCTTACAGTGGAGTTTTTGGATTTGAATTCTTTTAGTCCGTGGAAATCGAAACTATAATAATTAACAACCACATTTCACAATCCTGGCAAGTGGCATATAATAGATAGATGATGTTTTATATGGGAAAAGTGTCCTTTATTACATTTTACAAACTCTTCCTTCCTGTTAACATTTTAGATCTAAATCATATTTAAGATGCTTAAATCAAACTGCTTAATATTCTAAACTGACAGGCTCATTAAGCTGAACAGTAGGATTGCTGTCATATGCTCTTCAGAAACTTAGAGTAGGAAATTCTGTGTTTAATTTCCAAATGTTCAAAGAGAAATCTTTATCAATAAACTGCAATTATATTTCTTTTCTTTGAGAAGCGTTACTGTACATTTGACATCTGAACTCTGCTGATATCTTGGGTATCTCCTATATTCTAAAATATTTAAGTGAAAGAGCAGAGTGCTCTGTTTGTGCAACAGCTTTGGTATAGAAGTTACTCATTTTTTAATCAACTCATAATCTGTATTAATTTATGACTGTCAAATATTAAAGAATCATCTACGGTAGCAATAGATATTCACACTGGTAATATTGTAAACTAATTCTTCTTTGATCTGTTATTTCTGTACATGAAAAAAATACCTACTGATTTTGTTCAGCACTTAGAGCAAAACCATTTTTTAGAAAAGCATTTCTCCAAGGCCAGGTTTGTCAAAATTATTTAAAGGTGCTTCACAGTGCTGATAGCATCTATGTGGAAGCCTCACTAGCGTTACAAGTTGGTGCGAGTAAGGCTTCTAGCAATTAGTTTCTTTTGAAGGCTCTTAACAGGTACCTATCTAAATATTTTTATCTTGGCAGCGTATGAAAACTTCCATCATGCAGTCTTTGATCTGGAGTTCTAGAAATTAAATTATAGAATGCCTAAAGGAATTTTGAAGTGCTAAGAACTCTTCTTTCAGACCAAATAAAAAGTACAATTATAGCTCTTAAAGAAGTTTTATATCTGATATAAATAAGAATTCATCAAGTAGCATGCTAGGCTTGGTCAGAAGCTATCATCTCATATGGACTGAAGCAGTTACTGATGAAAATGTCAAGATGATGGCCAGAAGACAGGGCATAAAACACTAGTAAATAAGAGCTGCCATAAACAGGAGCAGAAAAGCATTTCCAGGTGAAAAGCGGGAACACCAAGCTAGGTTAGCAGATGTGAGGAAAGAAACTGCACTTAATGCTGTAACATTTCTATTATTTTCACAGAAAAATAAACACATATAATTTTTAAGGAAGACAGGAAGCATTGTACCAAAGGACATATTTGTTTCAGTGTCACCCCTTAGAGAAAATAGTGACAAAATGTAAGTCACAAAATACAAGTATTGGCCACATATTGCTTTTCTTCTGTATTTTTAATGCCACAAGAAAAAAAAAAAAAAGAGAGAGAGAGATTTTAACAATAATTTTGTCAGAATACCGCATATCTCTATACTAAAAAAATTAGTCATGGCTTACAGAAGCAGATGATAAAACCATTCTGTTTTTTCTATTGATTTCTCACTACCTCTGAAAGTATTACTCTTAAGTCTGTTAAAAGACTCTTTTTATCACTCCCTTCACTTATTCTTTCTAATTACATGGAACTCAAAGTGTTTCTGCAACAGCTGAGCTTTTGTTTCTTTCTTTTTCTGCCTTCCCTGTAGAGGTTCTACAGTGAAATAAAATTCAGCAGAATCACTCTAATATTTTGGAGGTAGACCATATGGTTAGTTGAGACTACTAAGAGACTTCAAGATAAAACATCCTACTGTTATTCTATTTTTGTCAAAACTTGTTTGAGTATTACATATAGAAAGGATTATGATGCCATTTTTATTTATAAAAGCATGAACAGTTTGCATTCCTGTATACAGTATAAGAGTTTTGTACATGATGCTGCCATTTCTCTTATGAATAGGTTTCTGAACGGAGACTCATAGCCATACATGATTTATGCATGTCCATGCAGCTTTTTAACAATGAAAATAATCTATAATTTCTTTAACTTGTGATTTGAGTTTGTATTCATAAGGGACAGAGGCTATAAAAATAAAAATATTTTGTCAAAAAATCCATTCGTAGTCTCAATAATATTATTCTGTCTACTCATTTTGGCTCTTTTTCCTCCATGTAAAGTTGAATACTGAAGGCATTTCCTCTGAAAGTTAAAGGCGAGGTCACTGAACCAGTTGTGATAAGATAGGCTTTTTGTAGCTTCTGAAATTAGATATGTCTATCTTATCACCATATTTGATTAATTCCAGTACAATAGAGTCATCTCTTGTTTTCGTATGAGCTTTTTTTCAACTTCTGTTTAACTCCTTACTTTTATTTTCCAGAAACAATATGTCTTTTGAAAGAATAATCAAAAGAAAGCAAGACTCTGGGGGGCAACTACATACTAGGAAGTGAATTTCCAATTTTGCTCCTGAAGAGGGGTAGCTACCTAACAAGAGGTCAGTTTCGAATTTTCCTCTGTGATCTGTTCAAGGTGAATATTGCTGAATTAAGAAAATGTATCTGTAATTCAATAAAACATAGTAAAACATGTTACAGACATGAACTCTCCCACCATGTATGACTCAGCCAGTTCCTAACAAGAAGTAACTAAAATAACTCTTGGCCAGATACTCTGTATCTCTGTACTCATTGTTTGTTAAAAAAAAAAAAGCCTTAAAATACAAAACCTTTAGTAGTCCACAGATAGCAGACTACAACCATGGATCTCTACTTGAAAATCGGCCCTTAAGTTTGTCTCAAAACTTTGATAACTCCTGTTTCATAGAAAAGGAATATAAATCATTGTTAAACCTTGTATTATGTCTTACTGAAAACAGTAGTGCAGTCGAAATATTGACTGTAACATGAATTAAAACATACTTGTAATGTCAGTGAGCAAGTTTTTAACACAAATCATTTTACTTTTTTGACCAAAAGTATATTTGGATTTAAATGATACTGAATCATACTTTAGAAGAAAAATTAAAATCTACTTGAAAATTTCTAGGCTGCTCTAGCATGTGAGGCAAATCTGTGAACTAGTCTAATCAGCAAGTAGAAAAAAGGTAAGGGAAAATTCTGACTTGGGATTCAAAGTTTTGAATTCTTTTCTCAAAAGAGTGCTTGTTTTCTATAATAGCTAAACATAAAATATCCATCTAAAAATGTCTTACATTTCATAAATATATTATCATCTGACTATGGGATGGACCTGAAAAACAAAATTTGCATAGTCTGGCTTTGATTAATGGAGAGAAGGACAACTTTAATATTGCATGATGCTGCAATAACCTGTGAGAAGATGGTCCAAGGAGACTGTGAATGAAAATTGAGCGTACTGTTAATATATCATTCACAGACAATGGAGAGATGTAATCTTAATACACTGTTAGTTCTCTGCGTGTGCATCTCATATATCTGTGATAAATATAAATATACAAAAGTCCTTACATTAGAATTTTGTTATGCTGTACTACTATTGTTACTCCTAACTCTCTATATGTATGTATGTACATGGGTTGCTCTGAAAGTAATGCCTCATAATTATTTCCATGGGAACAACAACAGATACAAAGAGCACAAGAACACTACCTGATTGAGCAAATTTTCAGCTACAAAACACTATTTTTCGACATAGTCACCACTGTTAGCTCTGCATTTTCACCAGTGATGAACAAGAGCCTGCATGCCGCACTTGTAAAAATTTGCACCCATGGAGGTGACCACTGTCACTGTCGCCACTGCTGAAATGCACCACCCACCACCTCATTGCACTCACATCCACTGTTTAGTCTCCCTAAACATTCAGCAAGCATGGATGAATGCCAGTAGGTGCTATTTTATCCTCATGAAGGAATTCAATTCCACACCTTTGCTTCATCCGCATTTCCATGTCAGATTCCATTTTGTCAGACTGCCCTTCTGCTGCCGTTTGTCGCATGGCAACAAAATGGAATGGAATATTGGTGGGAAGGTTTGACCTCTACTGGCATACCACCAACATCTGTCTCTGATGTCATGGGCCAACATAATAAAAGGAGGCATTATTTTTGGAGCTGAAGTTGTATTTAAATGCTCACTTAGATATAATTAACTATGGTTAAAGAAAAAAATGCATGAATATAAAATAAAATAAAATAATATAAAATAAAAGCCATAGTGTGTAAAATGATTTTGGCTTTCCTGGTTAATTTGTATGGAAAGTTATTTCCTCAGAGTTTTCACTGTCAGCTAAACTAGAAGTAAAAAAAATGTGCAGGCCTTGCCTAATCTTTTCTGTACTATACTTAAGAAACTCACTCATTTTGTTTGTATACACGTAATTTCTTTTCTTTATTAAAATCTAGCCTGCTAAAAATGCAGTAGAAATAAAATACGTAACTACTTCTGAAAGCAAAGGTAGTGTTTTACTTGGATATTTTGAACCACTCCAAAGCTATCTATCTTTAGCTGCCCCAGAATACCTGACCTCTATCTCATAGAGAATAAAGAAAGTATGTGTGAAAATGTTGTTTTTAAGAAAGCTAGTGATATTTTTCATTTGAGGTTCATCTAATACTTCTTTTCTACAGCTTGGTCCTTTCTGACAATCCTTCAGAAAAGCTTTCCGTATGATCTAAAAATAAGCTCTAATGTATCACAAATATATAAGAACTGCCAGATGTTGTTCCAAGTATTGTTGCTGTAATATAATCCGTATAATAGAATCGTGTCTTATCCAGTATCCCAGATATTGTGTTTAAATTATTTGATTTTAGATATGTAGGATAATTAGTTCCTGTTCCAGGAGAGTTCTTAGAATCTACGGACAACCACACTGCCCCATTTTCTGGAGTGGGAGCTAGAGACTGGACAGGACACTGTCAAGAAATTTTCTTCCCAGCAAATAGTTACCTGTCACCTCAGAAAGAGTTTTCCTTTTCAGTATAAGATTGTTGCTGTAAAGATCAGCATACAAACTTTTTTGTAATAGCCACACATCATTTTTTTGGAGCAAAACACTTTGTTAGCATGTAGACATTGCACTATGTCTACTAGGAATCAGTGTGGTGCAGTGTGGTGATAAATGAGTGTAGACAACAACTAAGTTGTTTCTTTGTTGAAAGTGAATGCTAATGACATTTGTTCTGTGCTTCATAATAAGCTCATTTAAAGACAAAAGTGCTAGAAAAAAATATCCTACACTTGTAGAAATTGGCGTAAACTGCCCCTAACTTGCTCAGTTACAAGCTGCTGGGAGTAGCCTCAATGCGCATTTAAATTGTTTTAAAACTCCTTAGGTATATCAGTTATATGTCTGAGAATGTTTTTCAGGAATTTGTCCTACTTTTCATTTTGAAATTAAAAAACTGTTCATGTTATATGACTAGCTGGTTTTACAATAAATATCGAAGAGTATATATTAAAACATAATGCAATAATCACGTGCTCAGAGCTATTCAAATAAGAATTTGTTGTCTCTGCTTACTCAATTAATTTGTCACTTTGACAATGTCATTACGTGTTATGATGGAACTGATTTGCCACCTTGCCACTACTGCAAGCAAAGCCCTCTTCTTTACCAATCCTTTGTCTTCCTGGAAGTATTCAAAGCCAGGCTGGATGGGGCTTTGGGCAACCTGGTCTAGTGGGAGGTGTCCTTGCCCATGTCAGGGGGGTTGGAACAAGATGATCTCTAAGGTCCCTTCCAACCTGAACCATTCTATGATTCTATGATTCTATGGAACGTGATCCTGACCATTCAGTCTCCCTCTTTCCTTGCTTTGCTCCATTTTTATTCTGGATTCATTATTTGCCAACATAGCAAGATTGACTGATTCTGTGCAGGTCCAGTGAGTGCTAAGGCCAAAACAGACAGTGGGAGAGAAGGTAATTGTATGAATAGGGAAAGCTTATTTCCTCTCAGTGATAGGAAGCTCCTACATCAGCTTGAGTCATATCATCTAACCCACCTTGAGCCTACCATCCACAGGATACTGAGCTGATAGAATATACTGCTGCTACAGAGAAATCTAGCAACGTTCCTTTCCCAGTGATTAACTCATCATCATTTCTACCTTTCCTGCTCCTAGCTACACAGTCTTGCTCCCTTCCCTTCACTGAACGAATCTAATTCATTAAAATCAGAGGAAAAATTAAATATCTTTTATTTCTTTGTGGTTGAATAAGTTTCTGTGATTTTATTGAAACAAACAGGTTTACAGAGGGCCAAGGAAAGTGGCAGTAAAGAGAAAGACAAGGAAGACTAGTGAAGTTTATCCAAAGCTAACTTGTAAAAATGCCACTTGCATACGTCTTACACCAGTCTTAATTGGTAAAACCTTTTAAAGCAGCAATCTCAGCTTCATTCCTTTGTTATCCTGCTCTCCTCCTTGTACTCGCACAAGTGTTTGTGGCTATGCACCACAATCAACTGATTAAGCATTTTTTCCTCCTTCTTTTTTCTTGGTTTCACTTGGATAAGACTTTTCTTTAATTGGACATTTTTAAGGAAAACAAATTTTTTTCAGAAAATGTGTTTTCCCTATGCCTTCCATACATTTCAGTAAGTATGATGAAGGCGAATAATGTTGACATTTTCTCTCACATAGAAACACTAGGAGTTCTGTGAATTTCTCTTTTTACTCTTTTATACCTTTTCAAAGCTCTTCCAAGTTTGCAAATATACAAAAAGATTTTTATATTGTAGTTTGATTTTACAACAGACACATTCCCAAGCTTTTCATGTTTAAGAAAGTCAAAGTACCAGGAAGAAATAAAAAGTATTAATAAAATATTTTTTAAAAAAATTATTAAATAGTAGAGGAGGAGATCATCTATTCTGATGAGATCAATATAGAAGTCAACAATAGGATGGGAAAAATCATTTAAAAATAAAATGCTGAGTGTATATGTGCAAAGGAGAATCCTTTATGTAGATTTCTTATTAATATAAATTCACCAAGAAAATGTGCATGGTAGAAAATCAAACGACTTTTATTGCCTATGGATGATTTCAAGAATTGATGACTTTGGGCATGTTTTATTTGAAGAAAGTATAATTTCACTTAGTTCTGTGATCTGTTTAGTGTCCAATTGATGGAAAACCGACAGAGATTAACAACTTGAACTATCACTGATTGTGTTGTACTTGTTTGATATTCAACCTGTAAAATGTACTAGTGTTACCTTCTAGTACAACCTCAGCTCTACTTTATGCTTTACTTTACTTTAGTCTTTCTTTACTTTACTTTAGTCTTTTTTTTACTTTAGTCTTTCTACTAATATCAACTTTATTTGCACTGATGAGAACTGTCCTCAGAATATATGTGCTATGTTTAAAGGCTGTTCTAGTACCTTTCTCCTTGTAGCTCACCTCAGGCTAAGCTGACCTTAGGATGGTAGTGGCTTCTGAGAGGAGGAAAGAAATGAACAGATATTTCACCAATAGTGAAAGACAATTTAGCAAGAATGTGGATTTTAGACACACAGTATTATCAAGCTACAAAGTGTGCCTGAGGAGTGAGGAAACAGGTAGCAACATTGCATGTATTCTTTTAGTTTATCATTAGAATGACCTAGAACGCGTCTGCTAAGTTTCTAAGAGAAATGCTCAACAGTTAATGAACTCTCCTTTCTTTCCCTTCTGTGCCTGCTCCTCTCCTTTTTAGACTCCACTGTGCCACATTTTATCTGGACTCTTGTTGAGTTTTTTTACTTCTTGCTTTACAATTTAACTTAGATATATCAGTCTCAAAATAATTGCTACATTTTTTTGAAGGAGTAATTTTTGAAAGGTAGTATTTACTCAAGAAAATACCTGGGATTAATTATCATAAATCTTAAATGATAATTCTTAATCATAAATTCTTAAATCATAATTCTTGAATTCAAATAATTTATTTTAAGGGCAAGAACTGCAAGACACAAAACACCAATCAAAAGGTATGCTTGCTTATAAAGTACGTCCAGGTAAGTTTTCTCCCCTTTCTGACCCCTCTTTCTTTTGAACAAACTGACTCTCCCACAGGGCGCTTTTCCAGTTCTTGACTGATAGAATATATTTCCTTACAAGTTTCACAAGCTGAACGTCCTTTTCACTGCACAAATAACAGAAGAAGAAATGAAGAACATCTAAGATCATATTCCTGTATAAAGGCTGAGTTTATATAGCATGAAGAAATGCATCACTCCTTTACCACCTGTGAACTAAAAAGAAGCTTATTATAGCATAATAATTGGTAGTACTGCTACAACTGAAGTGGTAATTTTTTACATCCAGAAATTGTTGGCTATGTATGCACCCTATTATGCAAGATATTTGTTGGCCATTTGAAAAATGATGTCATATACAAACAGTAAATAATTGAAAAAGAGAACTTGAAAGAAGTTATTCCTAGATGTCCGTTAAGAGAAGAGAAACAAGAATTACACTATAATTTTAAACACTTGATCTAACCAGATTTTTCTATTATTTTTTCAGTGATGTGCTTATAGAAATGCTTCAGTAAAGGCTGACTCATATGCTGCTATGAATGACGCTAGTATAGTGTATAATATAAAGCTGATAAATTTAATATGACAAGTTAAAACAAACTGTTTACATCCAATGCACAATAGGATATTTACTTATTTATTTAGAAACCATAACTAGATGTAGACTGTTCAGATGCTCTTGGTTGCACCATGGATGGTATTAAGATTACCTAAAACACAGAAATTATATACATCCATTTTTTTCATGGTATTAAAAGTGAAAAATCAAAGCAAAGATGTTGCCTTCATGAAGTTGATATCTTGTTTCTAAAATAGTTTTTGTTTTATCTGAAATCCCAGTACAGTTTTTTGAAATGAGAGCTGCATTTTTTGAATAATAACACTACATATGGTTAACACCAGACACTGCCTATTCGAGGCTGGAAGCTGCAAGCTGAGATGTAAAAGTAAAGTGGGAGGAAAACGGATGGGATGTCAGATACATGCTCAGTAGCTTTTCAGGCAGTATGTTTGAATGAATATAAGAGTATTACCATATCCTGAGGGAAGGATTCATGCAACTGTTTATTATTACAATCTGTCCTATATAAAACACTTTTAGAAATAGAGCTACTGCTAATATGTGGCGATATATTTAAAGGATCTTATAAATACCCTTGATTTAATTTGTTAGGCTATATTGCATACCTAGAGTACCTGCTGTTGATCAGTATCAACAAAATTGCCAAGATTACACTGCACCTCTGTTTTTAAACACCCTCTCTTTTACTGAAGTTGCTGGGGTCAATGCCAATTATTAGATTTGAATAAGATATATTTCACCATTAAGATACTGTCAAATAGTCTAATAGCTTTGATCATTTCAGGTCTTAGTCAAAGCCATAACTTTAATACTACCACAATGTAATCAAACAGATTTAAATGCTGTAAAATAATTAAAAATAGATTTTTACATGTCCAAGTATGTGTTAGACCAGTATCACTCTGATTATATACCACCTAATAACATAAAACCTTACTAAAATTACATAATACCATAGCGCTCTATGTGAGTAGCTCTTACAAATAAAGCACTTCCAATATGTGACATTACATAAGGTTGGGTTATTGCAATATGTGTTTTAAGAATCCTGCATTAGTTGCATGATTATATGTGACCGTACATAAAGATCACTGATGCCTGTAAAGGTACAGAGTCAAGGTAGGAGCACTGTTTCATCTGGAGTCGGACATCAGTGGAATACTGCATCAAGTTTTAGTTTCTTCATTAGGAAAGATTTAGCAGATGCTTGTCAGATATTTTGAAGTAACAAGTCTTCAGGGAATAATTTAAAAAAACTTCAGTATAGAGATTTTAACAAAAAAGTGAACAAGTATTAATTTATAGATTTTTTTTACACGGGAGCTGAAGAAGAGTAGTGATATGCTTCTGTTACATTCATTAAAAAAATCAGTATTGATCTCTCAGAAGTTACCCAATAATGCAGGTTATTCCCTGTTATTCAGAAGAGAGATTGAATACTCTTCTACATTCATCAGACCAACAGCAAAGCGTATACATTGCAGGGAGAAGAAGCTATGGATGACACTTGGTATATGCCTTATTACAGGAAGCTAGAATAGGTGATATTTTTGAGGTTTCAGTTCTGTGATTTTATGGAAATTTTCTATCAGTTGAAAGGGAATTTAGACTGTTATTCAGTTTTTGTCAGGAAGTGTTAATTAATGCATCAGCTGCTTAGGATATATTTATCTCGATTGCAAATATGTGCAATCTCATATTTAGCATGCTGTTTCCCATAAAAAGTCTGAACATAATAGGCAAGTGTATTATGGAACAAATTTCAGTCACTGTGATGTTGCCTCTTTCATTGCTTTTGTATGTTTTCAGTCACTTATGGAAATCAGCCTGTAGGATAGATAGCTGTATGGAGATGCATAAGGAAAAAATGGTAGATTTGTATTTACACAGACAGCTCCAATTTTAATGCAGGCTGAAAAAAGTAACATTTTCTGTAGCCTTCTCAGTGGCATTTTTGTTGCTTAGGTGTGTCTTAGGTGGACTTTTCTTTTTGAAGTAGGAATGTGTTCTTTTGCACAGTTACCTAATGAAGAACAGCAAAAATTTTAGTACCTTGCATCAGATGTAGACAATGAGGCAGGATCACTTTCTTCGTATCACATGCACTTTATTCTACAAATGCATGTATTTTAACAATCCAGATTTACATATAAAAATAATAATCCATTTTGTACCTCACAGGGGAAAAATCTGCTTTGTTTCAATGAAAGTGTATGTTCATTACTACTGGAGGGCAATTGATTTGATAATTTAACATCACATCTGCACATAAAAGGTATGACTTTTCTGTCTCTTTAACCACATCAACTCAAATCAAGCCAAAATAAATACCCACGAGGAAATAAGAACTTCTTCATATGTGAGAGTATATCACTAGCTACATTTGATGCTATTGTAAAATCTGTTGAAGATCCTACCAGCCAAAGGCATTTACAAAAGGGACTTACACAAGTTGAACAAGAAAGTTCACAGAAAAATGGAGGGGAAAAGGAGATATTGTTTTTCTGTTGTCAAAAAAAAAATGTTGCCGTATCAACATTTCCAATTTCTGCTGAAAAGATAAAGTAAAATCTCACATACTATAGAATATCTCTTCTTCTCAGGTTACTTTTTGAACCTCTATATTACAGGAGAATTTTATACATGCATATATATGAAGAACAGAAACATCACAGTAGGAAGTTCAGTCCGTTAACTAACTCATTTGTCAACATGCACTTACGACAGTTAACATTTGATACATAGGTAGTAGCTAATTCCATTTCTCACAGTAAATACCACTTTTCAATACAAGTGACCTTAGAATAATCAGGCAGGAGCAGATATACCGTATTCTATTTAATGCTAGATAAAATGGTGTTTATGTCTTAACTTATTCTTGCACTGAAAAGATCTATAATCATCACATTGGTTTATTGGTATCCAGGGCATGCACTTTCACTAGTTCCATAGTATATGATGCCCTTTACAAGGTAAACATATTAGCAACTATATGTTTAATCCACACCTCTAGAATTATATTTATGATCAGAAATTGCTTTTGGATCCTGTAAAAAATGTTCTTGAAGGCTTTCAGTGAGTTGCATGCTGAATTGTTTCAGTAAGTTCAATAGGTCATGAATCAGGTGACCTTGTCTGACACAATTTGCAATTCTTTTATTTAACATAAGAATTCCACTGTGGTTTGAAACATATTCATTGTAATGATCACAAAACTATTTTTAATATTTATGGAATGGTACTGCAGAGCTTATTGTAAATTCAGAGCATATGTTTACCAGTGACAAGAAACAGAATAATGCACTAAATTTTATGAACTGTTAATGAGTCAATAAATTGACTGTTTTGCAGCCAGAGCTCTGTTCCTACTGGCATTGTCCAACATTCCAATCTGGATTTCATAGAAAGCGAGACATTCTATTCCAAATTTTTACTATTTCCTATTTTTCTTTGCATTAGGGTGCCTTAAGAAAAAAATATGTAATTGAATGAGAATCACAAGATGTTTTTCTCATTATTATCAAGATAGGAAGTTACTGGAATATAAGCTTCTTCAGAATCACTTGAGTTCAGACCCTTATTATCAAATATCTCATAACCATTTTAATAAACTTTTCAAGATTCATCTTAAATGTAATTGACCTGCCAGACAATCCCTAGAATTTTGGTGCTCTAGTGAGATGTTCCACATTTATTCCCAGTCATATTTTTATCCATTTGCTCTTCTGCCAATGTTTAAAGAGCTTAAAGAGCTCTTCACTCCTTTTGACTTTTTCTCCTTTATTTAGGTATTTATGGATAGGGATTGTAATTCCTCTCAGCCTTTGCCTTGGTAGACTAAACAGGCTCTACATGGCTGTATATGTACCAGTTCATCCTTCTTGAACATGGACAGCCTGCACTGTACAGCCTTTTCCACTGAGCTCTGATGATAGCAATACCGCTTTTCTGTTTCTGTTAAAAGTACTTTTCCAGATGTATCCTTGGATCATTCTCATTTAATTTGTGACTAAGACTATTTGTGACTGAGAATCATAGAATATCTTGGGTTGGAGGGGGCCTTAAAGACCGTCTAGTTCCAACCCCTCTGCCATGGGCAGGATTGCTACTCACTAGGTAAGGTGGCCCCATCCAACCTGGCCTTGAACATCTTTACAGATGGGGCATCCACAGCTTCTCTGGGCAATCTCTTCCCATGCCTCAACACCTAAACAATGACAAATTTCTACTTTATATCTTATCCAAGGTTACCTTTTTTAGTTTAAAATCTCGTCCTGTCATTACACTCCCTAGTATAGAGACTGTTTCCAGTGAGACTCTTTATAATATAGTGGTCTACTATATCCCAATATCAGTTACTAGATTTTTTTCTTTTTTATTCTAAGGCACTTCTGAATAAATAGTTTCATGTTTCAAATGAAAACTCTTGCCTTTTACATATCTGAATTTGTATCATTTCAACTATACACCTCTATCATATAGTATCTTGAGTCTGTTCTGTATCTACACTTAATAACTTTTTCTCATTGACAAATCTTATCAGAATGGTCTCCTTTTTACCAACACCCTCATCAAATCTAATTAAAATTGGTTTTGAGACTATGTCTTAAACAAATGGTTAAACTCCCATTTGGCTGATACTAAATTTCTCAGTACTACTCACTGCTATTTGCTCTTTATTCGGTTCCTCATACATGCATATCTATTTATTTTTTTCTTACTAACCCTGACCTTTTCAGTCTAAACAATACTTGTCCATATAGCAGCATCAGAATGTTTTGCCATGGTCCACCTAAAGTCTGAAACATTTATCTAGGAAATAAAACTATCAGCATATTCTGTTGTGGCATTCCAAGTATATATTCCATTTACTCCAGTGTACCATGGTGTTCATGGTACACTGCATTTTATCTAAATTACCTGTATTACCATGTCTAATTATTCTGAATTTTGCATACTCCTGTAGTCAGACTATTTTTAGGCCTACTGCTATGTACTGTTTCCCTTCCTCTTCCCAAACTATAAAAAGTACCTAGGCTATTCTCATGCCACAGTGTGAAATCAGAGTTGATACATTTGTTGAAAACACTTGCTATGCCTCAACTCACCATCTTTGTTAGAATTCTGAAATGAAGACTCTTGTCACTTGACAAAGAGCAATCAGTACTTCTGAACTGGTTTCCATTTCAACTATGGAAATTTTTCATGCCCTCATAGTCCACTCTACATTTCACAGAATCATAGAATCATCAACGTTGGAAAAGACCTCCAAGATCATCTAGTCCACCCTGCCACCTTGCTTACCATCAAGATTGCCCACTAAACCATGTCCCTCAGTTCCACATCCCGACATACCTTGAACACCTCCAGGGATGTTAACTCTACCACCTCCCTGGGCAGCCTGTTCCACTGCCTGACCACTCTCTCGGAGAAGAAGTTTTTCCTAATATCCAACTTGAACCTCCCCTGGTACAACTTGAGGCCATTCCCTCTAGTTCTATTGCTAGTTACCTGGGAGAAGAGACTGACACCCATCTCAGCACAACCTCCTTTTAGGCAGTTGTAGAATGTGATGAGGTCTCCCTCCCCTGAGCCTCCTCTTCTCCAGACTAAACAATCGCAGCTCCCTCAGCTGCTCCTCATAAGACTTGTTCTCCAGACCCCTCACCAGCTTTGTTACTCTCCTCTGGACGTGCTCCAGGGCCTCGATGTCTTTCTTGTAGTGAGAGGCCCAGAACTGAATACAGTACTCGAGGTGCAGCCTCACCAGAGCTGAGTAACGGGGGATGATCAACTCCCTGGTCCTAGTGGCCAGACTGTTTCTGCTACAAGCCAGGATGCCACTGGCCTTCTTGGCCACCTGGGCACACTGCTGACTCATGTTCAGCTGAACATCAACCAAAACTCGCAGGTCCATTTCCTTGGCACAGTCTTTCAGCCACTCTGCCCCAAGCCTGAAGCATTGCATGGAGTTGTTGTGACAAAAGTTCAGGACCTGGCACTTGGTCTTGTTGAACCTCACCCGATTGGCTTCAGCCCAGCAATCCAGTCTGTCTAGATATCTCTGAAGGGCCTTTACTCCTATGGTCAAAATTATCTTCCTTTTTAAAAATTGAGGCAAAGTATTTATTTATTTTTGAACATAATGAATTACCGTTGCATAGTGACATTTTTGCTATTTTCTCATTTTACTTATATAATTGACATAAGTTTTCTGCTGGGTTTTACATCCTTATTCAGCTTACATTGGCCATTATCTCTGTCCCTGGACCTCAATTTTTTTTTTTTTACTGACTTATCCTTTTCCCTATTCCTTTTTGCATTATGAGAATTTTGGTGTGACTATATGTCCTGAAAGTTATGTTGTCCTTCTCCTGCTTGTTTGATATACGTATTTGTTGTAGTCTTAAACGTTTTTAATCTAAAGTTCATGAATCCCATCACAAACAAATTCCTACCTTGCCAGCTAAAGCTCTGATTTGTGTAGGTATCAATGGGATGAGCAAGCCCAGGAAAGAAAGTAAAGATATCTATAAATAAACCAAATGAAATGACAGAATTGTGAGATCAAATACAAAAGATCAAAATAAATTATCAACGTAGTGCTCTGTTTTGTAATCCTTTCCTGTAATTGCTACAGCCGGTGTCTTAGTTTCTAACTGAAACTTTCTCTCAGTGTCTGCTACAAAGCTGTGTTTTGGTTCTAGAAAGAAAACATGGCTGATAACACCCGGCAGCGCTGAACAGAACCAAGGACATTTGTATGTCTCTGCCAGGTGAGTAAAGAGGCTGGGGGGGCTGCAGGGAGCTAGGAGGGGACAAGAATGGGGCAGCTGACCCAAACTGACCAAAGGGATATTCCATACCATATGACATCATGTAATATAAGGAAGGGAAGTGAGCGGGGAGGGCCCATTTGCTTGGGGGATTGGCTGAGCATCGGTCGCGGTCGGTGAGCGATTGCTTTGTACAATCACTTATTTTGTATATAATTATCATTACTGTTATTTTACTCTATTTTCCTCTTTCTGTTAGTAAATAGTTTTTATCTCAACCCCCGAGTTCTACCTTATTTCTCAATTCTCTCCCCCATCCCAGCTGGGAGGAGGGGGGGGGGGGAGCGAAAGGCTGTGTGGGGTTTCCAGGCCTGCCTGCTGAAACCAGAACAGCCGGAATAGAATCATAGAGTACCCTGAGCTGGAAGGGACCCATAAGTCCAATTCCTGACTCCACACACAATGCAACCTAAGAGTTAAACCATATGTCTAAAAGCAATATGTACTTTAACTCTGTTTCTAAAAATCAACTAATTAAATGATATTGGAACTACACTATCGATAGTCTTACCTTTGACTGGTGCTCTTGTAGCAAATGGAAAAGCTAACGCATCACTTTATTTTCACTTATATTTCCATGGCCTCTGTTTCTCTCTTTTCTGCAGCCCAACCACTGTATTTTTAAATGCATCTAATGTATTATTTCTAGCACTACCAGACTGAATAAGCATGCTTGTCAGAGTATTTAATATTGTCCTATTGCATGATTTGTCATTAAGTTAAGAGGCTTGACCAAGGAGCTGATCTTTTCATTGCCATTTAAATCCACCATAGTCACAAAGATATTTCCAATATGTTCCTAATTAATTGCATCATATACTTTTATGTTTGCTGCACACTAAAGACATGTTAGCCAGCACATTCCTTATGATCCAGTTTTGTCACAGTTAAGCAAATGCATTCTTCTGGATCACAAAGACATATAATGTAGCTGTATTATATCTACAATATGTTCTGCGTGGTATAAATACACAGGAAAATATGGCCTCCTTTCCAATCTAAAACTCAATATTATGATCTAGGAAAAAAAGTGCAACCAGAAAAATAGGGTATAAACATATATGTATGCTTTCTGGAAAAGCAAAGTTAAGGTTTTTAGTTCATTTTAAAAAATATGAGGTCTTACCTGACTGCACAAGGAAACCTATTTACTTTGGCTTTGCTATGATAATAAGATATCAATTATATTTTTTTCTCCTATTTCATAGTATGATTCCCAGTTTGTAGACAAATAGAAATCTTCAAACCAGCCTAAATATATTCAGTAGAGGGTGTTAGAAAACTTTTTTTGACCTGCCATTCTAGGAAATTACAGAGACATAGATTAAATAAAATAAATGTAATTTAGATAGGAAATTTAAAGTAGAAAGTTTCAGTAGGAAGTTTAAAAAATTTGTTGTATTTTTGTTGAGATAAAAGAGAATACAAACCAAAGAACTCTGAGGACACCAAAACTGATAGAAATGCAGCAAATGAGGTGGAAAAACTGTGTCATAGACAAGCAACACCTCGTAGAATAAGCATGCCAGTAGTTCAAATTTTTCTTCTGGCATTTACTTTGTATAAATGGAACAATTAAATGACAACAGCTTGGAATGCAACGATTCAATGAGAAGTGATTTACATCACAGCAAAGTGGTATGCCAGGGCCATCTGCGTATCCAGGCTGTCCACAAAACTGCGTGAGTTAAAGTTATGACTCATATCACTAAATCTACTGGACAACTGATTATCTTTTCAGTAGTAGTACAGAGGCGTAATGGAAAAGGTCCCAAAACTCTTATGACTACGCCATCTGATCTCCTCCCTCCCTCTCTCTCTCTCTCTTTCTCATACTACAAACTAAAGACTAAAACAAGATTCCAGACTTCAAGACTAAAACTGCTAATAATATTTATTTACTTTTATTTATTATTTACTATTTTACAGCTGTTTCCTTCTGAGCAGAGAAGGGTATCTGTACACATACTTTGTGTGTTACACTCATAAACATCTCCGCAACAAGTACGAGCCAACATATTTTATGAGTTTATTCCCTAATATATGCTAGGCAGAACTTTTTTCCCTCAGAGAACAGAGACATACTTTCCAAGGCAAGAAAAAACACAGACAATGTATTACACACATTTATGCTAAATTTAAGGTATTCTTTTATCTTTCACCTACGCTATGCCGTTGTTTGCAACTTAGGACCTTTAAATAGGCAGCTTTTGCACAATTAATTGGATGTTGCTGTTGTACTCCCTTGTGAAAACTCCTGTAGGAGCCTGATGGGAACAGCTGTTAATGTGCCACTGCCAGAGCTTCAATATCCCTCAGTCTAGAGAGAAAAGCCTTATTTTACACTACAGTGAAAAACCATGCACCAACCACTACTTAAATATATCAGGAGTTAAACATCTAAATTCCTACCTCTTAAGATGATAATATTAAAACCATATTTGCACTTCAAAGCAGCAAATAGCTTAAGACCAACACTTCTTAAATAAAATGGTATCTGCTTGGTAGTCATGTCTCTTTGATTGTTGTTTTTTCTTTCTTGAATGGGAGATATACTTACTTTCTTAGAATGCTGAACATAATGATATCTTATTGTGAATCTTGGTTTATAGAAATGGTCAGCATTTGACAAAAACTAGTCATCCAACAAAATTATTCTTCTACTAAAAGCACAGGGGAAGACAGAAAAAATGACTAACTTCATGCTTCCTCACCCAGATTTCATTTATATGCAGTCAGAATTGGCAGATATTTTAGCACTGTCTTGGAGAGCAGCCAGTGTATATATAAATACTGCAAAGTTCTGCTTTGAGGACACTGGTAAATGCATTTCTCCCGAGGGTTAAAATTAACATCCATGGTGGCAAACACCAGGATGTAATCTTGTCCCCACTAACATCAAAGGAAGCATTCCTTTAACTTCAGTGAAACCAGAATTTCTTCTGAGGAGTTCTGAAGACAAGACCAGAGAATATTTCTAGTGGAGCCAGTAAGAATTTCAGCACTAAAATGGATTTGTACCCATTGTATTTATCCCCTCCTTGATGCTTTTTAGTTCACCGAAAGGGCTGAAGCAAACACATCACCATGCTAAATCTCAAAAAAATTTAAAATGATGGTAATGAGAAAGTGTTTTCTTTTCGGATTTCTATTGCAATGATAGCTTTGGTAAAAAAAATAAAATAAAAAATCCCCAAATACCATTCTATATGCATTCTGTCCACCTCTTCTTAACACACAAATGAGAGATTATGTAAAAGCTACTGTTTCATCTCCTCCACAGTCTGTTAAACATACCAGAAAAAGAAGCCATTTTTCTTGAAACAAGGATGTTATTGACCCAGATGGCATAAACCTCACATCTGCAATGTCAACAGAAAAAAATTACTGCTGAATGCTCAAAAGTACTATTTGCCCATGTAAATTCAAAGGCATGGCCCCTTTTTATCTGTATGTTTTTCATGTTCACTGTTATGTGAAAGTCCGATTAGCAGCTTTTGAAAATAACCTGAGTGTGTAATTAGGGGGCACACAACTCCCATCCTGAGGTTAATATCCTCAGGAATATGCAAAGTACAAATCTAGCAGAGAACCAATCTGTTTCGTAATTCAGTTCCACTGTGTCTCTCGTTCACTTAAAGCCTTACAATGTTTTTAAGAATGATATATTCATTGCTGGTTTATCAACTTACAGAATAAGTAGTTCTTGAGATATTAGTATTATATATACTAGTAGGTTAGTATTAATATTGTCATGTTCATTTTTATCTGTATTTAAACATCAATATTTCACCAAAAAGTCAAGTGATTTTTTTCTCCCTCACTTTCAATTACTACATTGAAAATGCTTTGAAATAAGTAGCGTAGAGAAAGTCCTGTGCCATGATATAAGACATGTTTTTATACAGTGTGCTTTAGCAAGTCACTAAGCAAGTGATAATTTGAAAAAAATTAACAGATATCAGTTTGAAATGGTAGACTTGAGCTCAAAGCTGTTTTATGGAAATTATATTTTACAGAAAGTGAGACACAATACCAGATATTGAAGGAATATATTAATGTATACAATTCTCTGCCAAATTTCAGAATAAAGTCAGTATTCCAGGAAACAATTATTTATTACTTCTTTTTTCTAAAAATAAAGATGAAAAGCTGCATCAGAATATGTCTGCAGTTATGAAATAGCAACGTTAAATAGATGCAAGTTCTGGTTGAAAGGAATACATAACTTCAATAGCCATATTTATGTTCATGAGATGTAGGGATTTAAACCTCTCCTCACAATGTATCCATGAGTGTTCATTTTAAAAATCCAGATGAGGGATAATACGAAAAATAAAATTCACCCAATGACTTGTACTGAACCATGAAAGATGGGACTGTGGCTTCAGATCATTTAACTGTCATTTTGCTGCTATCTGCATTTTTCTGTATTTCCTTTTTCTTCAGCCTGATTGCCACAATATTTGTGTATGTATAGAAGCTTTATTCAGTCTGATTTATTCTCATTGTCTCTCACAATTCATTCTCTGCTTAGGACTTCAAAGGTTTTGAAAGACAGTGAACTTCTGTACACATAAAAGCCAGATTAGAACATACTCCAATGTGGAAGATGTTAAAATTGGCAAAGACCAACGCACAAAAAAACCCTTTTGAAATCATTTAAGTTTAGATTTTTTTTTTAAAGGTAAAATGGAAGGAGAAATGCTCAGCTTGCCCGATAAGAGTAAATAGAAAGATTGTCTTGAGACATATTCAGCATAGTGTTATTTTTTCCCCAGTACTACTTCATGGTATGTAGTGTATGTTGGGTTTCTTATCAGTTTATTTTGTTCCTTTATGACCTTCTCATTTATTTTAGTTTTTAGAAGTGATTAAAATTAATTTATGAGAACCAGAATGAAACTATGAAATGTGGTACACATCTCGTACCAAATGTGGTAAGTTCAGTTAACATGAATAAACAACATACCATTTCAGTAAGGGACAGACAAAGAATTCTGCAAGAGAGATCAAACGTCATGCTTATTTTGCTTTGTATTTCCTGAACAGAAGTTTGGAGTTTTACATTTCACCGGTATAGTAGGAAAGATTCTATTTGAAGTGGATTTTCTGGGAACGCGTCCAATACTTGAAAGTGAGCTAGTGGATTATAGAGTGCTCCCTGGGCTGTGTTGTAGGTGAGCTGCTGGAGCTGACAGTATGGTCTCTGCCTTATCACCCACAGGTTAGAGTGGAGCAAAGAGGTAGAACTAGTGCTATTTTGAGAGCTCTGTCTCAAAAAAAAAAAAAAGGAGCAAATGAGAATGTGCATTTGAGCATGTGATTCAGGACCAGCTTTGGGGGCCTCTCCTGCAGGGAAGAGGTGTAGATACTACTCACATTTGGTTTCACTCTCACAAAATATTCTTCCCAACTATTTAAAGCAGCAATAAAATATTGATAGGAAAAGCAGTCACGTGAATGAAGATTTTGTTGTAACACTGAAAGACAGAGAAATGATAACCAAGGAGAAAATGAAGATCTGCCTGAAGGCTAGAAAGCCAAATCACATTTCCATCAAGAAGAAAAGACAGACATCATTTGGCTCCTTCCCTACTCTTTGTCCTGTTGCTTTGGGTACAGTAGCAATGTTTAACAAAATGAATAATATAAATAATTTTCTGAACACATGTTCTTTGTAAGTGGCAAAGATCTCTAGAGGACAGTGCATTAAATTGTGGATATTTTCTATCTAAACCAAAAATCAGAAAAGCATGAAATTAGTAATTGACTCAATTTACCTCATTTATTAGTAACCTAGACCTCTGTTTGAATTAATATTGCCCAATGGAATTTCAAGTGGTAGTGACATGGCGTAGCATGACACAAATTAATGCCTGCTCCCACTACTGTACTGCAAGCCACCCATAACTCCAATTAGGTTAGGCCTAATCTAGTATGCATGCTTTCACAACTTCTACTGACAATAAAATATGACTGTTTCCCTGTTCCTTCTGTGATGCCGGACTTGTTTTACCAAGTAGCTGATTTCCTTAATAGTATGCTGGTATTTGCATATCGGGTACTGATTGCATTCTCTTTCTGTCTTATACGTTATTGTGTACTGTAGATTATATCCAGTCACTATTAAATGTATGATTTTGCACACAGAGTACAGTGATGGCCTGAACAAGCATTTAACTGCAATATATTGCCTATCATTTTACAATAAAAGTCATACAATTTAGTTCTTTCTAACATTTCTCACACCAATATTGGGGTGTGCCATTTTTCTTCCTCACATATTTTTTTTTATTATTATTATTTGTTAGTTTAAAGACTTAAACTTGGCAATGTACTAGATAGACAAAAACATTTTGGTTGCTGCTTGTAAATAGGCAGGAAGGGCCTGATCCACAGTCTATCAGAACAAATATGAGACCTTCCGAGTGGTTTTGAGTTAGATCCCTGGAAATGTACAAACAACTTAACTAAATTCACTTTATATATATAATTTTAAAATGAAGTATTGAAATGAATGAAATAAAATGAAGCAAGTTTATTTTAAAAAGGAACTGTAATAGCAATCATGACCTTGACATTGGGAATTTCCTGGGGATTTAATAGCCAGACAAGGGGCAATGGCCCTTGGCTTTGCCTCAGGCCATCAGCTCTCCCAGCTAGTTATTAATCCCTAGAAAATGCCCTATATGTCAATTATTAATGCCTGAGTTCTGTGTAGGCAAATTCTTGCTTTATTTAACAATTTTTTGAGGAAATATACCTTCAGCATCAAAATCCTATAAAATGCAACTTTATTAAATCAATGTCAATTTATATTTTTATATTTCTAAATAAACTCACAGTATTTTATTTTTGAACTGAACTAACTCATGGTAGCTCTATTTATTGCAGCTGATTTTTTGTTAGACTAAGTAATTCTGTAAGGATTAAACATATATTATTATATCATAATTGAATTCTCTTGCATGCAAATTTCCTACAAAAGCAGAAGAGATTATCAATCCATGTGTTTCCTTCAGGATACAGTTTTTTTTCTTTTTTCCTCAGCACTGAACATTGATAATATTCCCATCCTCAGAATGAAAAAAGAAGACTGTCCTACCTATGGCTGTATAAAGAATTTTTTAAATTATTTTGAGAGAATTAGTTTGAATCTCAGTCTTATCTGAAGAAAACCAAAAAGGAAATAGACGTGAATTTAATGTACTTGTTCTGAAGCAGGTTCAAATTTTTCTATAAGGAGGAATAAAATCTTTCAGAAAGACCAGATTATTAATTTAACTGCTTTACGTTAATACAAAGAGCCTCGAGTAATAGAGAAAGAAAGTTGTAAAAAGAGAGAAAAGGTGTATTTTTACTTGATAGAATGATCTTTCCATCTTACGGAGCTTCAAAATGCATAGATTTAAGATTGCAATTTCTTATTTGCTTATTTTCTCATAAAACTGATGATAATTTTGTGACAAAATAGGTAGCCATTCTTTACACTTCATTTTATAATTTAATACTTGAGGGTGTTTTAGTATTGATTCCATGAGTTTCCATTTCCTATCTACAGAATATTTACTGCATACTTTTTATAATTAAGCAATGAGATGAGACAAGCAATACACTTTTGTAAGATTGTAACATGCCTCTAGCAGTGTACGGGACAAGGTCATATCTAGAATTACTTTAATCACCCAAGTATAATAATTGCTTGGAAATATTCTCCCTGCAGTATCTTATTGCTAATAAAATTATAGCTGAGTCACACAGTGAAAGCTATAGTTAAACCTGGCTAAGTAATTCTAACATAAAGGCACTTTTTTCCCCTGCTGCTTGTAATTTTCAATGTTTGTCTTTCAGGCTTACCTGTAACTCGCAGAAGGTATTCATTGCTGAATTGTCAAAAACTGCTTTATAGAATGCATCTTTATTGACAATCACACCCATTAATTTGAAAACAGATCAAAATTAATTGAAAATGCTGTTCAGCACAGGAACATTTGTGAAGGTTTAATAAGGAAACAAAAGGGAAAACAATAAACCAGATCCCAAAGCAAGGAGAATTCATTAGCACCCCAAGGACAAAGACAAACCACTGTTTCCTCTACCTGTGGAATAAGTCCCCCTGCTACTGAGATCTAGGCAAAAGTGCATTTTCTTGCTTCAGGCAGGTCAACTTCAACTAAGTGTAACGCAGAGTGATCTATCAGAAAGGGAAGAGCCAAGGGGAAAACACTGAAGAGATAAAGGCATTAGCGTTGTGAAAACTTTGCTTATGTTTCTGAAAGATGTGGCATCAGGTATATCTGCTTGACATTAATGGACACAGTTTCCTACAAGCTGAGAAAAACAGCTTTTCAGCTTTGGATAATGCAAGACTTTGATGACTGTTGCTGAAATTCTGAACAACACCTGAAGGTGAAATGAAACCTAATGCACAGGTTTGAGATACTCAAATGTGTTTTAGAGCTTAAGGGGATAAGTACTTGAAAAAGCATGAGCTGGTCAAAAGATGGATGGTAAGTTAGTGGCTATTCTAGCACCAGCAATGCTGTGTGACTCAGCAATACATTTATAAGAAAACATGAAGCATCCTTGAAATCCTTAGGAAGAATAAGCAACATTGGCTATGGATTAATAGAACAATTTTTTTTTTTTGGCTTTTTAAATCAAAGGCCCTTCACAACAAAAGCTCCAGTTTAAAATTTTGTTATCTGTGGCTTCTTTTTGAAGAAGCTCTTATGAGGTGAGAAAGACACCAGTATTATATTTCCTTGTCTACCTAATCTTCTTGTCATAGTCAATGCTTGAGCTAGTCTTGTCAGGTAGAATTATTATTTCTCCTGCTTTCCCTTCAAATATTTATTTTTTAATGTATATATATGCCTATAATGAAGGGAACATAATCATGTACTCAGAACTTTTACATGTCAAAATCTGTTCTAGTGCATGTTTTCTCAGAAAACAATTAGATTCATAGTACTGTCCTGACTGAATACAGAGAAACAGGGTTAACCTTGCAAAGGACCAATGAAAATCATTTATCTGACTTTCTGCAATATGCTTGGTGTGCTTCAAACACTTGCAAGACAAAGCCATTGCCCTGATCAAAGACTGTTATCAGCAAAGTATGAGATCCTGTGAGAATAACAGGATAGTCTTGATTTGCTGACAAAACAGGCCTACCTTCCCATGAGAAAGTTTTCCTACAAACTTATTTTCAACAAACTTGTTATTGCAAACCCACTTGTTCATGAACTTGGGATGGTGAACCTGTGAACCTAGCAGGCATAAAAGGATGCCTCAGAGAGGCTTTTCACTTTTGCAGGTTCAAGACATCGGAGACTTCATTACTTTGGACAAACGCTGGTACCCCACCCTGCTCTTGAATTGGCAGGAACAGATCGGTGATCTCTTTTCTCTTTTCATCTCTCTGTGTTCTTGTTCTCCCTCCATTTTTCTCTGCATTTTCTCTTTTTCCTTCTTTTTGCCCTCATAAAGTTGTTAAGTAATTACAAGGCATATTTTGGTTCCTAAAATTGTATACTTTAGCCACACAATTTAAAACAGATTTAGTTGATAGAGTATCATCTTATGAAGTTGTATAGTTTAGCCACACAGCTAAGGTAGATTTAATTTTTAGAGTGCCAATACTTTACTTTTGGGATAATTGTACTGCAGAGATTCTCATCAAAATTGATGATCATGTGTGCACCTTTGTGTATTGCTTTACCTTAATCTAACCAGGGGCATTTGAGAATCTAGTCACCCTTTTACAGGTGGGATGTGAGAAACCTTCATTTCTGTAGCGTTATCTAACCAACAATCTTTCCTAAAGTGTTTAAATCATTTGAGTTCTTGAACTCTTTAATGTGCTTATATTCAATATTCTGTAAACAAGGAACTACTATTATCTCCATTTTGCAGGCAGGTGGATGGAAAGTTTATGATTCTCCTAATTCCTATCAGCTATTCTTTTTCACACTGATTAATCTTCATCTCACATTGCTTAGGGATGTGTCAGGGACAGAAATAATATGTAAACTTGTGAATATGGAGAACAGAAAAGCAATTTACATTCATCAGTGGAAACCTCTTGAAATCAGGTATTTACAAACAAATTGTGAAGTTAAAGAAGAATTGTAAGAATGATCATGAATCTGAAAGACGTCAGGATTGAAAATGTATGAGATTGTTTACTGCTGAGAAAAGAGAATAGAAAGTTTCTCATATGATAACATCAGAAAAAATACCAGAAAATTTAAGAAAATAGAACATTTTTTCATGAACATATATTATCTGACTGAAGAATTGACTGCTGCTGACACCAGGAATACAGGATTCAGAGATATCTATACATACAATAATATTTGATTATGACAAATAACAGCGGTAAAAACATGGAAATGAATTACACTTCTGGGTTTAAAACAACTTTTAAGTACAAGTGATCAGTGTCAGATTATCCTACACAAGCCATCTGTTAGAGGTTATTATAATCTTTCTTAAAAGTATTTTACATAGAATATTGCCAGAAGAGAAGGAACTTGAGTCTGAGCCAATGTTACTATTCTTGTGCTCTTATACAGAACTATCAAAATAAGTAAAGTCAATGCTTCTTACTATGTGCCCTGAAAGAACACAGCCACACACTTCTGGGAGAGACACAATTCCTGAAAATATAAAGTGTTCTTAAACTAATAACAGAAGATACTAGCACAGTTTGTAAAATTTAATAAAATCACTCATGAGACATAGGATCACTAAAGGAAAGATCATTATTTTGACAATATATCTTTCTTTAAAAGAGAAATGATAAAACTAAGAATTACGATCTATCAAACCTGAAAGTAAAAAATTTATCCATTCCAGGTCCTCTTTTCCTATCTCTCAGAACAACACAGAAATTTTTGTTCATGTTAACCAAAGATCTAGAAAATGCATTTCAAACTTTTCACGTAAACTTCCCGAAAGTTAAATAGATTTAATTTTGTCAAAGTCTATATAGGTACACCAGTTTGGGACAGCAAGGATCATTGCTTACCATAGTTTGAATATTATATAATATTGAAAAATTGAGGTGAATTGGGGTGAAGTGTAAGCCCAAGATATTAGCATACAATTGGGTTGCAAATACTTCTATTACAGCAAAAAAGTAATGTTTAAATATTACTGTCACCATACTTCAACATACATCATCATAGACTTCGATAGCCATGAACAGGTATGGCCACATACCTACATGTGTTAACAAAGGGATGATAATAAATCAAACAAGTCCCTGGGAGTGGCATAATCCTGAGGGAGCTGTAGGATTTACCATTATTTAAGGTCATCTGTTACAGCCTTGATTCTTTTCTTTTTCCTTTATGCCACAATTTCAAGCTGAAGAAAAGCTTTGATTCTGATTCTGTGAAATCCCCAATCCCACAATAAGTAACTCCTAAGAACTATACTGCTCAGAAACTCGGGCAAGAAAGTGTAGCATGTAATGGACTTCACAAGTGATAACTTAAGATGACTGCTTTGGAAAAATGTGTTCATGTCTAATAGGCATCACCTTCTCCTTGTTGTTGTTATCTGTTTCATTCATTTCATTCCATACACTATATTCCATTCCATTCATATGCAATGAGAAAATAGCTAGCAGAAACAAGCCAATGCTTGCAGATAATACAAAATTCCTCATCATTGTTAAAGCTAAATCTATGTTTGAAAAACTGAAGAGCCTCGAAAGATCAACTGAATTTAGCGAGTGATAAACAACATGGCAATTGTAATTCACTATCAATAAATATGAATTATTGCTAGTTAAAAAACCAACAAAAGAAACACACACACACAAATCAATATACAACATTGGACTTGATTTAGCTGTCACCAAGAGTCATCAAGATGGCAAACAGATTGTTGGGAGTTATCGGGAAAAGAATTTGAATATAAGCAAAGATAGACTGTAGATTTTTGTTGTGCCCACACTGTAATTACTGTATGCAGTTCTGTCTGTGCTGTCTGAAAAAAATTATATGGTAGAAGCAATAAAAGCACAGAAGGATGACAAGTATGGGCAGCGGGTATAGAATAATTTCTGCAAAGAAAGAAACTAGACAGTGTCTTATTAATAGGGGTAACTGGTGAGGGATTAGAAATTAAGAAATAAATTTCACCATAAATGGTGTGAAGCAGATGAATAGATAACTGTTATTCACAATATGATAATTAAAAGTCCAAATTAAAAAAATGAGCTAATGGTTTTAAAAACAAACTAAAGGATTCTTTTATTTTTTCACATAGCCCCGTGTTATTCATGACCATGGGATGCTCAAAGTACAAAAACCATAATTCACTTAGATAAATTCATAAAAAATAGATATACTGATGGGCATTAAAAAGGACATCCAAATAATGAACCAGAATAGGAAATTCTAATGCTGCAGACAGGAAGGGTACGCTGGCAACAGATTTGAACCTGGCCTGTTTTTAATGAGTCTGCTGACTCAGAAAAGTGGTTGGATCCAATGCACCTTTATTATTTTCTCATATTCCCTATCTGAGCAAACACAGTTTTAAGTTAATATTGTCCTAAAATTTTAATTATGATTTCCTGTGTAGTCCTCAGGTATAGTTAAAAAAAAAATTATTTTACCTATTCATAAGTGTGTTGGATATAACTCAAAATAGCACTGAGAATCTTCTTCCATGTGATCAAAATCAGGGTGGGATGGAGTGTTCACAGGCTAAAATTATTCTTTCATCTGAATTGTACGTGCTTATTATTTGAGGGATGAAACATTCTTCTAAGTTTAGGGATCTTTCTCTTCTGGCTTTGAACTCATCTTGCATTCAGCTTTACTTCTATCTAGGGCTGTTCCCAGCTTGTATTCCTTAAAACTTTCACAGAATTGTTTCCAGTGAAAATCTTTCCCCTGCTGCAGGACTTGCTATCCCACGCTGTAGTTATATATAGCATACACAAGGTTGTCAGGGTAATGGAGGTTGAACTGACATGCCTAGAGTTGGCAGATATATTTTAGACAGCCCTACACTGTTCTGCTGCTTAAATTAAACTGTGTTCAAAGCGGGCATAACCCTCATAGCACAACCACACTGTGTAATAAAGCAAT
This sequence comes from Penelope pileata, assembly GCA_013396635.1. NCBI lineage: Eukaryota > Metazoa > Chordata > Aves > Galliformes > Cracidae > Penelope > Penelope pileata. The sequence continues at coordinate 506,990 of WBMW01003772.1, forward strand.
TTAGTTCCCTGGCTAATCAGTATATTACCAAATCCAGACATTAAATTGTACATTCAGAAAATGACAATGAAACTGTTGAAAATTGTGATGATGTTCTCAGACAGATATCTTTTTTCTTTTTATAGTCAGTGTTTAACTATCATCAACTCTGATTGGAGAGGAACAATTATGAGAAGAGACATGTATATCAGGGCTTACTCCCAAGGGATTTTTGGAAAGAAATTGTGCAATAATTTTGGAGAAGACACATCGAAAACCAGCCTGAAAAACTAAGACTACTAAAATATTTGAGTTGAAGACTAGAATCTATCAATTATTTCTTAACCTTTTCTCACAACATATATCTTGTAAAAACCAGAGTTGTTTAAAAGACACTGAAAACACATAGCCATTTGATATTAGACAAACCAAGCTTATACAAAATGAACTGCCAGAAAACTGCAAATGAATGTCATTTCTTTATAAGTGCTCCATAGAAAGTGGACAGTTTGGAATTTAGGGGGGAATTACAGTGGACTGAAAATACATACAACTGAATAATAATGAATGCCACTGAAAAGGATTCAATTGAACACCAACTGACAACCTTCTCTGCATATCCTTTTCAAAAGCTTGGTATAAGAAATGTCTCTTTTTGTATTGATTTCCATTGACTCTCCATGTACTTGTCTGCCATGTAAGCTATTTAAGTAAACAATTTCTTCCTGGAATCTACTTTTGAACATATTGAAGTGTTGAAACATAGCAGCATTGTCTATTGAACCAATATAAACCACTAACATTGAATACTACCTCTACATAAAACAGCAAGAAATATGTGTATTTTCATGTGATTACATACATGCTATTTTTCCTGAGTATAAGTGAACAGCTTTTTATCATACACCTAGGAAACAGCATTATACCCTAATTACATCTAAGAAAACACTCAGCTATGAACATTCCTACATATTCAAATACAAGGAAAAGAAATAAGTCCACATGTATAATTAAGGCATTTGTAAAAATGAAAAACGCTAGTGAAGAAACTGTCTTTTAGAAGAGAAAGTTATACAAAGAAAACTCTACTTTCTGTCTAACAATTAAGTTTCTGAAGAAAACTTGCTGAACTTTCACTTGTAAATATTATTCATAAGGCCTCCACATATCAGTTCATTTTCCTTCCTGTCTTTAAGCAGGCAACATCTCTTTGTAATCCTTTAAGTTATTCATTGGCTACTTTTGAAGCTGATTTTCAATCCCATCATCTCTTTAATTAAAACCTCAGCACAGTAGCTACAACTGTGAGCAAATGCATGAAGGTAAGGGATTGTTTCAGTGGCAATCCTTGTTGATACAGCACTGTAAGCATTACAGTTCCTGAAACAAAGCGAAGTGCTGCCAGACGAATGGCACGCCACCTCCCTGCAATGGCTAACTGCTTTGAGACCTACTGCAGCAACTGGACAGTACAATACGAAATCATAATGGTTAGTGACCCATGTAAATAGAATTAGATATCGAACACATGGTCTTCAAAGGGGAGCAGGGAAACATTTATTTTTTGTTAAAATAGAAGGCTTTTCCAAAGACCTTTTTAATCATTATTTTGTTATCGTGAGCAGCTGCTACAGTGAAAGCAAAAGCTTTGAAGAATATTGCATATATTTTTGAGATTAAAATATCAGAAAGGAAAAGGGTTTTAAAGTTGGTGAGGAGATGACATTTTTTATCCATATTGCCCCAAATCTTTTCTGTTTAAATTTTTAACTCAAACTCTTGGCATACACTAAGAAGAGAGATCTATGGGCTTATTGCCAGGGCTTTTATATACAGAATCAAGGTCTCTTGGATTTTCAAAAGAGAACAAAACAACTAGATTGTTCCTGCTAGTTGCAAAATGCATACAATGTTCCTTGTTGGCAACTATTTTTACTTCAGCTAGGTTTCCAGTGGTGATATTCAGAGAAAAGAGTAAAGCAGTCTTATTTCACATCTGTTGAGTTAATCAGGGGTAGGCTTTTCAGAGAGAAAAAGCATAAGTTGCTTAAAAGAGAAGGAAAAAAGCTCTATGAACATCAGTTTGCTTAGATAGTAAAGAACATACAATAGTGTGTTAACTCAAAAAAAAAATGTAGGGAAAAGAGTACATTGAACAAGTTCTTCACTAAACTTTACGTCTCAGTGTTTTTATATGAAGATAGCAATACAACCTGGTAAGAAAATATTAATATGGGAAGTAACTTGTGAACATTACTGTTACGAATGTTACAGCAGACCTGAGATAGGTGCAGTCATATCACACCTACTACAAAATAAAACCTTTCATATAACAGTAGAGAAAGGGAGATCAAGTCAAATTCTTTAGCCATTTTCTAGCACTGACAAACTTTTCTTTATTCATTCTAAGCTGAGAAAGGCATTACTCTACTATGTAATAAACTACAAAAAGATGTGAGAAGGTTAGACAGCTTTTACCATAAGCTGCTATTGATCCCAGCGAATATTCAGTCCCTACCTATCAAGGCTGGCACTTTTCATTAAATGGCTGTAGAAACTTTGCTCATACATGATATTTCATTAATTTCCAGTATTTTTCATACTGTGATTGATTTCAGAAGTGATAATGCAGATGTTTCTTTAGCCAAGTATTTGTATGTACTTAATATTATATTGCCTTACTTTACATAGAAACTCTGACCCTAATTAAACTGAGATATGATCAATGTGTGGATAAGCTTGAAGGAAGGGTCACAAGGTTAATTTACACAAGTACCGAGCAACTCAGTTTATGTGGAACAAGATATTTCAATCTGCTACAAAAAATCTGACTGGAACTACTAAGGTATTTTTGAGCACTCATCTTGTATTCTGTTTTTCCTCAACCTCTATTGTCTTTTCTTTGTTGCTTGTATGTTGTGGGGGAAAATGATATGAAGCTCAGGAGAAATTAGCTAAGCTGATACCCCCTGAATGACCATAGAAAAAGAGAAGATTGACTTTATAAAGTGAGAGGAATCCTAGTGGTCTCAATTTGAATGAAATCACGAAAGCTTGCTGATTAATATACTTAATGGTATTTATAAAACATTATAAGTGCTGAATGCCTTCAATGTATAGATTATAAATACGTTAGTTCAGTAAGCTACCATGAGTGGATTTCTGAAGTTACAAAGCTGTGCTTCGCTGAATTTCAGAACTTTTATTCACAAAGCTTTAATCTTTTATGCTAATAAACAAGTGTACAAAAGTCTTCAGAATAGCTTACAGCAATTGTCTGCCTTTCAAATGTGGAATATAGGATAAATCCATCTCTTTGTGAAATGAAAGAGAAAGATAAAAATTTTTCATTTTCACGTAAAGAAAATTAAGAACCATATTTATTGCATTAGCCACACATCTGACGCACACAGACCAGATATCAACTTGTTTCCTAGAAGGAAGAGTGACTGCCAGTTTGCATTCAGTTCTCTGAGTTTGATCAAGTGGATTTAAGCGAGCTGAAATGACAACTGGACATTTAGCCATCCCACGCAGCCTAGCCATTGTCATATTTTGAAAAAGAAGAGAAAAGATCTGATTGTGGCTGTAGTTTTCTGGGTCATATTTGCATCTAGTAAATATTATCATCAGCTTTCAGATTTTTGTAGTGTATCAACAGCTCCTTGTCTTTTTATGTGAATTTCCCCCAGTTCTCAAGATTAATGTCAGACCAGGAAACTCAGGCAATGCAATGAGTGCTATGATTTCTTCCAGCATCGTAAACCACCAATGCAAACCACATTATTTTTTTTTTTTGTTTGTTTATTCTAGTACACCTACTGTTCACCTAAAGCACGATAAACTTTCAAGACTGCCAAAACCAAACTTGTTCCTACAGCCTCCTCAAAAATATATTAGATAAATGGCACCTAAATCCAAAAGGTAGAAATAATAAAATCTAGGGTGTTTTTCTAGGAGTCTGTAGTTCCTCACAGCAACAGAGTGGTAAAAATAAAGATGGAAAACCTAAATCTTAGCTGCCATCGACTGCAAAGAAGCAAAGTCAGCATTTAAAATGTGGCTTTTCAAGAGCATCTTGAACCACTTAAACAGAAATATGGACTAGTAGAAACCATGTGTAGTCTTCACCGTAAGAAGGGACAAACAGTTTACAGCACCTCTGAAGCATTAATTTTTCTGGCTATATATTACAAGACCCAGATAGCAATAAGTACTGTTAATGGATAAGTGGAGAACTACAGAAAATTAGTTAAAGACTGAATTGAGAACACCAGAGAAGAAATAAGAAATGCTCTCATAGAAGACCTCAACTTCAATAGATAAACAGCCATATAAAAGAAATCAGAAAATCCACTCCGAAACACAAAAATTCTAACACCCAAGAAATTGGGTTACTTACACATTTTACTTGTACAGATTTTAAAATGTGGAGGAAACGAAATAGAAAGTACTGATTGCACTGTTTATCTCTGAGGAATTTTTATGCTTACATTTTGAAGGAACTGGGGAAATAATGGGATGAGGTTCAAATGTGTATTCAACATTTAAATGTGCTTGCATTGCAGGCTTAACTTGCTGAACTTGTGTTTTGTTGTCTTTCATATAAGTGCAACTAGTTATGATATTTGACCCTTTCCTGTGCCTGAAATTCTAGCTGTTGTATTGCATGACAGTGACGTTCCAATGGACAAATGGAGCAGAATTTTTGTATAAATGTTGTGAGAAATTACTTCAAAAATAAAACAAGTATGTGATTGTAATACAAATAGTTATAAAACCATGAGATGGATTCAATTTTTTGTTTAAATGCATACCAGATTGAGATATGATTGAGTCTAGACCTGGATTCTTGTTTTTCCTGAAGAATAATGTTCATGATTTTCATCAGCTATTTTGGTGAAGTTACTCAAGTGTAATCTGTGCAAAGAGCACTAATTATAGGCAAATATGTCCAGGACTCAGTGGCTGGTTTGTCTGAGAGGTAAGACTTGATGGGTGTGTGCTGTTGCAGCTCAGAGAAGGATATTACGCCCAGCTGCCCATAGCATGTTTGAACCTGAGGGTGTGAAAGCTACTGGGTAGCTCAGGAGGCAGTGGGAAGCTTTAGTGCTATTGGGTGTGAAGGTGCATCCCAGCTCCTTATCATTCAAGTAGCAAGGTCTCATCTATGGACCTTTGTTTCCATGCCGAGGAGGTCAGGATATGTTGGATGAGAGCAACCAGGGAACTATGACTTAGCACATCCCAGACACGCTTTGTGTCTATACAATGCCCATATTAGCTGAAATTGTAATGATATCTCTAAAGATGCAGGTGTCAAAATACTAAACAAAAAATATGCAAAACACTAAACAAAAGTAACCACTTCATTTGTTCAGATTTGATTGACTATACATTTCTACAGAAATGTTCAGTTCTTTCTTACTTCCAGTTAAGCATCGCTAGAATATTTCTAGGTATGTGTAGAATGCTTTTAAGTATTCGTAAGTAATAAACCAGACCAAATTAGAATGTTTATTTTCAAACATCACACAGTCATCATCAGTAAAATCTTGTGAGAGAAAATACTAAGTAAAGCTTAAATAAAGCATTCAAATTCTGGCAACAATATTTAGCTTAGGATTTAGTAATTTTGGAGGGAATAATTGATTTTATTCTTGCATTTAATCAAGTTGTCGTTGTTTACTTAAGTTTTAGAGGTACTCTTAGTGGTGGTATAGATAGCTCTATAGCTAATGCTTCTATGCTTAGTAATCTACCATATGTTCTATGTCATTGCTACATAGAGTAAAACACATCATCCCATTAGCAGAGAAAAGAGTATGAAGATTTGTGATAGCAGCATTGAACTATGACATCAAGACTAAAAGAGAGAAGAACTGACAATGTGAGAAAGAACAAGATAAGGCCAGAAATTAAATCTTTTCTAGATCTTAACAGAAAGACTCATTTCCATTTAGCTTACAAAGTGGCAGTTGCCCACTGTGTATAAACATATATGCACGTATTTAAATATGTAAGTGTATACATGCACACATACATACCCATACATATACGTGTACATGTGTACATATATACATGTGCTTTTATTTTACCTCAAGGGAAAGCTGGGACTCAAACACTGCTGGCTAGTGCTGGCATGGATAGTTTGCCTTCCCTAAAACTAATCAAGTTAGAATGTTGGCACAGCTCAGTGGAACATGAGAGGGAGTCCTATCTTTCCGATAATCTCCACAAGCATTATTTATCTGTTTTAACATATTCTGGTGGCAACCACCATTACTTGTACAACTACAGATTAGTATTTCCATTTTCCAATAAGCCCTAGACAAAAGACTCCTTTGGTGAAAGCCTGGCGTTCTTTAAAACAAGAGTGCGGAAGTTGTACAGCGACGTATTGTGGTTGCAAGTAAAAGGTAGAAATCAGATTTACATAGTTGACAAAATTTTTGAACTCTGAAAGACAAACCTGAAATAAATTATTTCTTAGCTGAATGCAATTTATATATGTGAATTATTTCATCTTTAACGGGCATTTAAAAATCAGTCACAAGTTAAATGTTATAAACTAAGCAAGAAAACATTGCTTAGCCTTTTTTCCCCAATAGAAACCTAAAAAGTCCATCACAGCATGAATTTTACATGGAAAACATGTTAGTTTTTAATATTATCATGTATGAACCGTCCATCAATTTGAAATAGCAAGCTGTTACTTATTTCCAAGAGAAGGAACAGTATCCTCAAGTCTTACACTAAACAATGCAATTTAAGAAGTCTAAACAAGTCCTAGCACAGAGTCACTTCCTGTTTTTCACAATGCAATTTTCTCAAGCAGAAATCATCTTTTCATTGAAGTTTGGCTATGATGACATGGTGCATTGCAAGGCATATAAACATTTCAGTCAGCTGAATTTTGAGGCTACCTTGATTTTAATTCTGAATTCCATATCTACACCAATGCTCTGCTCTGTTATAATGCAAAAATATCTAGGAAATGGAAGACTGGGCTACTAAACTGTGTTTATGCAAGCAGTAAAATATTTCCACCTAAACTTTGCCTTCCTACATGGCATGAGCCTAAGGACCTTCTGATTCTAGGGAGCAGAAATTTGTTGTTGTTGGTTTTTTGTTGATATCAAATCACTGAAATATGAAATCTATTTTCATATTAATACACTCTTTTAGTTCTTCCAAAAAATCATCAGACTCACCAGTCGATTCAGCTGTCCTTTCAAAACACACTGTAGATGAGATGGTACGATTCACATTGCAATGATCACCATAATTTACCATAAGAGGCATCTAATATGCTACATATTCTGCTAGCTTTATTGGATATTTCTTCAGTTAAAAAAGATGACACATTTTTTGAGCAGACCTAGCTCACTGAAAAACAGCCTCCTAATAACCTTGTATCTGTGTCAGATAATCAAGTTCTATTACTTTTCCTTTTACATTTTCAGTTGCTATAATACAAAAAGATTACACTTTCGAATGGTTGAACAGTCAAGATGTGATGCAGTCAATTTAAGGATTAACAGAAAAATGTATTAAATAGCTTATGAGAAGATTGTACACTTTGAACTTAAGGTTCTGAAATGTCACTTACTAGCTTCAGCATTACACGTAAAGTTTTCTTTCCATGCTGTTGGCAAAACAAGAGGATATAATCTACATGACAAAATCAGGAATTACGCAATATAGGAAATCACAAAGCACCACATTTGGAGGGCAGGGAAATATCAAGCATGACATCAAAAGTCATAATATAATCAAAAAGGTACAAAAAAGTTTGTAATAAGAAGGATGTTATCCACGATATAGATTATTATTTATTTTCTTATGGTCAGCAGAGGCTGACTCACAAGACCTCAAAAGAACATTCGGCTGAGAACTATGAAGGAAAAGTTTAAAATGGGTCACAAAAAATTTTGCAGTCAGATTAACATACATTCGCCACAAAATGATTCTTTCAGTGAGTCTGAAACAAAACCTTAGCTTCAGAGATTTCATCAAACCTATTATTTGCTGTATTTCTTCAGCCTCTGCCAGACTAAATCAAAAGTTGTAAAGCTGACATTTTCAGACCTCAGCACTTGAGGTATGGCCATAAATCCACTCTTAGTTGTTTAGTGAAAATAACTCAATTGTGAATGTTGTTATACTCATTCAGAGCTCCCATCTGATTCCACTTCTTCTGTTAAAGAAGGTGACTTCCTTATTTGTAATAATCAAATCTTGACTTTTAAGTATGCCTCATTTCTTTGGGCCAAATTCACCAGTGACAGATGCAAGAACAACCCCATTTATAAAGTTGGATCTGCCAATGACAATAGTGAATTTATCTGACAGGAAAAATGACGACTGACTCACTTTTTCCTCACATATTGTCCAGGCCAAATCTAGTCTTTTTGAAATATTTTAGTTTTTATTTCAAATGTATAGTATTTTCCTCTCACTTGCTCTTTTTTTTTTTTTCTACTTAAAATTTCCTTAATTCTTCACAACCCTTAGAGGTTTAAATTCATAAAAGATTAGACCACAAAAGTTTACCATAGACCCACAGTCCCCAAAACTAGAGGGAAGAGAAAGTTCTGCTAAACAAAAAGAATTAAAATACTGAAGAGCTGGACTAGAAACTTATTTCTTCTGTGCTTCAGGATATAGCCAACATTTATGTACAGTTCATGTTCCATGTGCTCACTTATGCCAACATCAAAAGTACCATTTTGGATTCAAACACCAATGTAAAAATACAAAGACCAATGTTTTGCTTTGGTCTTGGAGGGAGAAGAAATACATAAAAAGTATTCTTAATGCATCCAGGGTCAAAAGGAAGTACTTATTCACATAACACGTAATTAAATCGTGGCCACAGGATGTTGTAAAGGCCAAATGGATAAATGAGTTAAAAAAATAATTAGGCAAATGATTAGGAAAAAAAGTTCCATTAAGGGCTATTAAGCCCAAAGATGCTCATGCAGCCTCTGGCTCTTGAAATGGCTATACCACAGATTGACTAAAAATAAGAGTATACTAAGAAAATGCTCAATAGTTAGCCCTTTATGAAACTCTTTTCCTGAACACTTTTACTGACTACTGTCCAAGGCTAAATAACTTTAATAGTACAACTGTTCTTATATTGTTATGCACTAGATTGACCTGTATACAATCTAAAAAGCTCAAGTAGCAAAAAAAAGTTGCATATTACATGCTAAAATTTTAGTACTATAATTATATTAATTTTCTTACTGTTTTTTAAGTAGAATCATGTGACCTATTGTCAAGGAGATTATTTTCTTAGGTGCAGATTGCAAGGTTGAAGAAAAAACTCTTATAAAGTTCTTATAAACAGTGTAATAGTTGTTTGGACCATCATACATACAGATATTTCAAAATTAGATATTTTGCACTCAATGAAAATTCTAGTTCCTGTCAGAATGACAGTGAGAAATCAGTATAATACTTTTCTACTAACAGTGTATATTTCTTTATATATGTTTATGCATTTGTGTAAGCACAGAGAAAGATAAAGGGATTTATATGAACATAAAAACATAAGTCTAGACATTGACATAATAAAATGGCTATTCCTCCTCCTGTTTACAATTCTTTTTTTTCCCCAGTCTCAAATTGTCACAGGAAACATCATGCATATTAATTGAAGTATGTAAATGTTAGTGACAAGATTGTTGAATTATATGTATTTAAATTGCAATTAATTCAGTATCATCCATCTCTACTCTAAAACTTTGCATTCATAGCCTTTTGTGTGCTTTTTTTCTTTTGTTTTGAGCCAAGGAGGTAAGCACCAGAAAGGATTCTGGGTACTTGGCCAATTAAACTTTCTTCTTAACATCTTTTATAGGGTACTTTCAAAGGCAGAATACTGACTAATATAACTTGATGTTACTGTCCTTATATTATCCACACAGTGAAGATTTACATATCTTATTGTCCATCACATATTTACATTAATGTAGCAATTCCTCCTTGCTTGTTGTCCTCATGATTTCAAAAGTTCCTTCTTTGCTTTTCTGATATTACAACTTCAGCATGTGGTTCAGTGGGTATTCAGTTTGGAGTACCAATTTGCTGTGCACTGTAAAATTATGGCTACTCCCTGAGAGTGCTTACATTTGACAAAACATGACAGATGGATCAGGCAGGCATATGGGATGAGAAACTGGTGGTGAGAAAGGCTAATGGAGTGTCTGCAGTTAAATGAACCAAATACTGTTCTTTGAAATTCAATAGCAGTGTATAAGAAAACCTGAATATTTTGAACAGGAGGAATCTAGTTAAGTGCTGCATGATATCAACCTGCTTAACGCTATTTGGGTTTCCTTACTTAAGAAGAGTTTAGAGTTGAGTTAAACACTTTCACTTTCTTCTGGTAAAAAAATCCACTTCAAAGTAAATAGTGTTACACCAAAGATGCAACAGTGTCAGCCATAAAAGCTTTGGTCCAGGCTTGGATCAAGTCAAAGAAAGGATGGATTTGTTGTGGACAGAAAAGCAGGTCACAAATACAAAATACAAAATTACTATTTATAGTGGATGCCCATATCACTCCTGTGTGAAAACAGCTTGTGCATTGTTAAACATTTTCAAGTGTTTTCCAAAAGAAGTCACCCTGCATTTCGCAGATGACAAAATAATTTATACTAGATACTAAATCTGTACTAGTGTGGTTAGCTTTGTTAGCAGCTACTGATTTGAAATGGAGGGAAAACACAGTTTAAACCACTCAAAATCAGAGGAACTTTTTCTTCCCTTAGCTTAGATTTTGACATTTGTTGACTTAATCAACTTGCCCTACATCTGTGCTCACTCTTGAATGATGAACAAACTCTGGGTGTGTGAATGGAGATGTCAAGTTTCATGTCTTCTACTACCATCGTACAAATGATTATATTCAATTAATCCTAATTGGTGGTATCAAGGATAGATGGAAATTGTATTAAACCATTTATTGTTGCTTCATAATTTTTATTTTATTGGGGTTTTCTTCTTGTTTGTTTCTTCTTTGATTTTTTTTTTTTAACCACATCCTAACACTAGAAATTTAGCTGTAGTCACAGGTGATGGCCAATTTAGTAATCAAACTCTAAGAGTTGATGCAGCTTCACCAACTTTAGTTACCTTACTTTTAAAATCATGTAAATCTGTCATTGGAAATGTGTAGTGCCTCCCAGTAGATTGCTTTTAGTTGTGCCACTCTTAGAAGTAAGGTACAGATTCAGTAGGACAAACATTACTGGAACAATGTTATTATGTACTCATATAGTATAAACCCTGCTTTCCAGCCGTGTGGTTTCATCAGCTGTCAGCAGTATGACAGCTCCTGCTATGCACACTATAAAGGACTTCTTTTTTCTTGATCCAGCCCCACAGTATATTTTCTTAGACTATTTTGCATAACCATTTGATTTGGGAAATATTTTTTCTATATGGGTAAACTAATAGGAGAGCAGAGACTTCTTTTAGAAAAGAATTCATGTTTGGCCACATTTTACTGTGCTGTTCTTGGTATAAGTTAGTGTAAGGTGACATAAACATTAGCAGTGTCCAAAAGGGGGAAGAATCCCTCCGAGCTCCTCCTAGCTGCATGCTTACATGTGCTTACATGTGCCAGGCACAGAACAAAAGTCCCCGAACTGCCCTCACAGCTGCCAACAAAACTGCCTGCAAAACTGGCCTATCTGTCAGGCTGACAGATCTGGGCAGGCCTATCTGGGCAGGCTGACAGTGGCTTCTGCATTCCTTGCCACATCTGGGAGACATTGCCAAGCCTTTCTCACTCACTGCAATATCTATATTTGCTACACGTAGAAGGGTGTCAGACCATCCTCTCTGATTCAGGAGCACAGGCAGCCACACTAAATACTGAAATTTCTGGCTTACACTTGGCTTCAGCTACTGCAGCTGAAAGTGCCAAGATAGCAAAATCTGGCCATTGCCTTCCTCATCTCTCCATCTGACACACCCTATAGGAACACAGTTGCACTGATGTTCAGGGAGAACATGACACACAGTGCTCCATCTTTGCATTGAAAATCTACTCATATTCAACTGACTCAAGGAGGTAAGATCCTCAAATTTCAAAACTAGAACTCTGATCCTTGGATCACGTACAGAGAAAAGGTCCTTTGGTTTTGTACATTGGTAGTATTTGAGAAACTGAAATATAGATATATTTCTAAATATCTGGTTAGCTGAAATTACTTGGGAAAACAGGTTTGAAAAACAATAGCATTCTAGTTGAGTTAAATCTTCATAAAAGTCCTATGATGAATTTTCTATGGAGGAAAGAGTCAAAGCTAATTAGAAATCTAAAAAAAGGCTAAATAGAATAAAAACTTGACTCCACTTGTATGTACCATTGTTTAGCATAACAATACAAGAACATCTTGGTGGAAGAAGATTTTCTTTCAATCTTCATTTCAAAAATTGTATTAATTATACCTCAGAATCCAATATACTAGTAGGACACATTTTCTTCTGAGTATTTCAGAACTTGAAATTTCCTGTTTTTTATTAATTAAAAATAATTAATAAAATTAATAAAATTAATTTTAAATTAAAATATTGTTTAAATTGTATAAGAAGGAATTTTTCCTTAATATATATATATGTTGCATACAAATTTTTGTATTGTTACAATTTTTTTTTTAGTTACTCAGTCCAGTCTTGGAATGCACTAAAACATTTTTAATGTATATTACTTATCAGTGCAATTTTACCCTAATAAAAATCTAGGAGAAAAGATGGCTGTGTTACTTCTATCAGCGTGGATATTAGTGGAAGCAAGTACTCTAGATCTGAAAGCAGAGCAATTGCAGGCAGGCAGAGAATGTCCCAACAATAATAATAAAAAAAAGTAATATAGTTTTTAATTTCATTAATTCCCTTGAGGATAGAACATTTCAGTGACCTACATAGCCTAAGAAATGGAGGTCTAAAATATTTTATTGATTTACTTTTATTTATAGATTCAATTGTATACAAAGTTCTTTGTTCACTGAGCGCTTCACTGAAACAAGTAGATGTTGTTTTCTCATACTTTAATATCTATCTTCAAATTAAATTGTTTATATATTTAATTTATTCATTCTTCTTAAAATACTTTATGCTTTTTAGATGCAATTGAATTAAAAAAAAAAATGAAGCAGACTTGAAGAAAAACTTTACCAAAGTTAGTTATGGCATCAACAGTCACTAAGAAAACTGTATCTAGTCCATTCAAATAATAGAATTCAAAAGAAAGAAAAAGTTCTGCTCTGCTTTTCTTTATAGAGAATTAAAATAAAAAAAAATAATAAAAAAAGAGGTCAATTTCTGCAGTATTCTACTAGAACATAATTTTATCAAAATCAATAGAGATATGCTACCTCACTCCAGACATCGTTTTCTGGGAGAAAAGGATTCTGCAACTCTCATACTCTGAGGAAAGAAAAAAAGAAAAGGACTACATATACAAAAATAACCTTCTGGATTACAAAGTTTCTATTCTTTGTAGCAATGTATCAGGTGAAAATAAATAGAGTATATATTAAATATTGCTAAAGACTACCAAAGCAAAATTCAGACTTAAATCTGAAACATTTCAGATGTATTAATGCAGGAATATAAGAGGTAAAGGAGTGTTTGCTTTAAAGTATATGTGAACCATGGAAGGTTTTAACTCAGATTTTGTAGTGAAATATATGGGTGCGTATGTTACATGTTGATAAATTGAAGACATAAAAATGGAAAGGTCATTCTAGTGCACCTTTTTACATTCCAGAACAGTGGAAAAAATATATTTCAAGTATATAGCAGTGTAGCAAAAAGTAATTGTGAAATACAGAGTGAAGCAGGTAACTCTTACTATCTCATTATTTCAATTTTAAGATTCAATTCCCATGATAGTTAGGATTTGCACTGTTTGTACACTCTAGCTCTTACTGAGTTTTATGTAAGTTGTAAGCATGCAGGAATGCAGAATCAAGATCTCAACACATAATGAACTTAATAATAAAACTCTCAGTAATTTCTGATTTGCACCAATACACATCAGAAACTTTTGTTCCTGAAACTTGGAGATACATGTGTATGTACATATACTACACAGAAGAGAAAACATAATCACTGACCACCAACTATTCATCAAAGCTCCAGATTTTCCTTTTCTATACAATTAAAAAAAAAAAAAATCTCAAAACTTAATCAAAGCCAAGGAGCATACATCTAGTTTGTGGTTTTCACATAAATCAGAAATAAAGTCCAGGTTCATAAACCTTTGGGGGAGTTTGGGCCAAGTTTTGAGTGAATTGAGTGAGAGGAACCTGATGAGGTTCAACAAAAGCAAGTGTAGAGTCTTGCACCTGGGGAGGAATAACCGCATGCATCAGTACAGGCTGGGGGATGACCTGCTGGAGAGGAGCTCTACAGAGAGGGACTTGGGGGTCCTGGTGGACAACAAGTCGGCCATGAGCCAGCAGTGTGCCCTGGTGGCCAAGAAGGCCAATGGGATCCTGGGGTGCATTAAAAAGAGCNAACCTGCTGTAGGGAACCTGCTCTGGCAGGGGGGTTGGGCTCGATGATCTCTCAAGGTCCCTTCCAACCCCTACAATTCTGTGATTCTGTGATTCTGTGAATTTTGGAAAATTATAGTTCTTTTAATGAAAACTGTGCAAATAACATTTTTGTCATTGTCAATTTTGGACACTTTTTAAATACAAAACTTGAAATAAAATTCAAGGAACTCACCATAAAATAAAAAGCTTACTGAACACCTTAACTTAATTTTCAAATGTGTATATATTTCTGGTAGATTCTCTATAATCTGTTTCAATGGTGAAATATTTATTAAATAACTTTATTGTTCCAGCGCACAACTGAGAATAATGTTTAAGAAACAGAAAGTGTATTTCTAACATTAATTTAAAATAAAAAATAAATTAAAAAAATAATCAGTGAGATGGGAGTAGATGTATTAAGTATATTTTGGAAATTTTCTGTATTTTGAACATTCTTCTATGTACTACGACTTTTCCTAAAGAGAGTAGGAAATGCACCCATGCAATTGAACCTATATGGGAATCTCTTTTCTCCGAAAAATAATTAGATTTCAGTGGGCTTTTTCAGTAAGTGTACCTGGGGAGAAAATCTAGAAACGTGAAAGTACACATATACTCAAGTACCACTAGACCAGGTTACCCAAAGCCCCATGAACCCCTGAAGATTTGAACGCTTCTAGAGGTGGGACATCCACAGCTTCTCTGGGCATACTATTCCAGTGCCTCCCAGCACTCACAGTGAAGAATTTCTTCCTTCTGTCTAATAACTTTCCAGCTTAAAACATCAAGAAGAGCCTGTCTTAAAAAGATGTCTTGTTGGTTACACGGACTGAGTCGATTGAATGTACCCAGTTTGGACAACACCAACCTGTGTGGTGTAGTCAATTTGCTTGAGGAAACGGATGCCATCCAGAGGGACCTTGACAGGCTCAAGAGGTTGGCACATTTGAAAATTAGGAAGATCAACAAGTCTAAGTGCAAGGTCTTGCATCTAGGATGGGGCAATCCCAAACACAAATAAAGGCTGGGCAGAGAATGAACTGAGAGCAGCACTGAGGAAAAAGACTTGGGGAAATTGGTGGATTAAAAATTCAATGTGATTTGGTTCTGTGTACTTGCAATATCTGAAAGACCAATTGTATTCTGGGCTGGGCAGCAGAAGAGGGGTGAACAGCAGAGCCTCCACCTTTAGTAGTGTAGTCAGCTCTGTAGCCCCAGCACAAACACAGTAACCTGTTGGAACAGGTCCAGAGAAGGCCAAGAGGATGATCAGAGGGCTGGGGCACCTCTCCTACCTGAGGGAGTTGGGCTTGTTGAGCCTGGAGAAGAGAAAGCTCTGAGGAGACTTTATAATCGCCTTGAAATACCTAAAGGGGGCCTGCAGGAAAGCTGGAGAGGGACTTTTTATCAGGGAGTACAGAGATAGGACAAGGGATAACAGCTTTAAACTAAAAGAGGGTAGATTGAGATTAGAGATTAGGAAGAAATTCTTCACTACAAGGATGATAAGGCAAAGGAAACAATTGCCTAGAGAAGCTGTGGATGCCTCATCTCTGGAGGTGTTGAAGGCCAGGTTAGATGGAGCCCTAGGCAATCTGGTCTAGCGGAAGTTGTCCCTGCCTATGGCAGATGGGTTGCAACTAGGTGATCTTTAAGATCTCTTCCATGATGGTGTATTTAGTAAGAATTGTTAAACACAGTAGTAAGAATTATATGGGTACCTTAACAGAGGAATAGTCTTGGATTTCTTTAGGTCATCTTTTTCAGAAAAAAAACACTATTTCATTTGCCACTGCATTTATACTTGCCTTGTATCTCCTTATATTAGATGATTATATGTGAACGTGGGCCTGATTATTTTGTTTTCACTTCTATACAGCTCACACAAAGAGTGGCACTGTTGATACTCAATGAACCAGCCACTAAATTTGTCCTCCACAATGAGTCTGAGATCAATAACTAATTTTGAAAACTGATTAGTTTGCAGCAGGGAAGTAGACACAGTCTGAATCTTGCCGGAGGATATAATCAGCCAGTAAATAGCAATATTAGTGCTGTAGGTAATAGGTTGGGAATAGCAGAGGAATGGAATACAGCCCAACTCTCTAAAACAAAGGCCTTTATACAAAGGGCAATTCAAATTCTCTGTCTTTACATGACTTGTAAATTAGACTTTATATTTTAATTTTTTGTGTTGGAATATAGTCTAGTTTTATCACATTCCATGGTTGGTGACTGAGGAATGTTTGTAAATGCATTCTAATAAAGCTTGCAAGTGCAGCCTTGGGTGATTATTAAAGAGCTACAGACATTTTTACAGATCTTTGCTGGTTGTGAACTCCAGATGTTTCCAACATGAAAAATGTTATGTTCTAACAGTTAATGTTGTATCACCAGCCATTCAGAAGATGTATCTTCTTATTATAGCTGGAATGTTGCTATGGTGATAATTGTAGAACTGTGACCTAGGAGGAAGAAAACAAATGTATTTGCCACAAAAGAGGGTAGGTAGTGTATCAATTAAGTCAATGAATGGCAAGATAACAAAAAGGTAATAGGAAGTTTATATAACATGCACAAATCTTGGTTAACATATGATTTACTGTAATTTACATTTCTTTTTATTTTCATGTGGAATACGTCCTCAGTTATCTTTGTGGACAGATAGCAGCATCCTGTCTACATGCAGGCAGATGTCAGTACTATCCAAATTTACAGTGTTTTTCCTATCCTAGAAAGCATACACATAAAAGAATCCATAACCAAAACTTACATATTTATATTCCCCTTTCAAAGAACCCATGGGTTTGTACAAATAAAGTTTTTTATTTTGTGGTTTGGTACTAAAGAGTGAATTTCAGATACAAATAACTATGGGTTTGGACTATCAAGCCCCAACAATCAGAACAGAAATAGAGTTCACACAAGTCTGGGCGTGGATTGTTTAGGGAAAGGCAAATTCTTGGGCTGACCAAGACACTGAATTTCTGGTGAGTAGCAGGAGTAAATTGGCTCAGGGTTTTTACTCTGGGAGCCACAGGGCTGTTGGGGCTAGAAAATTGTAAGGACCGAAGCCCTTGCCAGCAGCCTGCTTATCACCTTGAGCTAGTTTTTCTGTATGTCTGTTCATCCATTTTATTTGTTCAGGGGGAATAACAGTGCTGACCCTTTTTACAAAGAGCTTTTTGAGATCGATGGATGAAACATGCTGTTATTTTCTAAGCTCGTAAGCAGCCACATATGTGAAAAAGCATCTACTCCCATTCTGAGTGTAATGATCAAATATCCGATGTTATGTCGACTGCTATTGCTGCTGCAAATGGTTTCTATCTCACAAGCAAAGAAAATTTCTGGTCTGTGTTAAAGACATCACAATTATCATTCATCCCAATCAGCTTGATTAGAGTAGAAACAAACAACAGGAAATCATCTCTGTATGCACATCAGCCCTACTTCAGGAGTCCTTTTCACTGGAAAGGACAGTGAATCCCTGTCACTTGTCCTTAAATGTATATTCTCCATAGTTCTTTCCTACATACCAGGAAAAAGAAGGAAACCATGTAGGTTACATTTCTTATTAAATTTATATATTACAACCATGTGCAATTGCTTGGAAATAAATCACACAACGAAGGACAAAATTACAGAAAGAACTGGCATGCTGTAAATCTCTTGATGTTTTCAGATAGAAACAATGTCCTTCTGCAAGTCATGCATTAGTCAAAATGCTATCAAGATAAAGGCTTTCAAGTGCGATTTTCAAGCCATGTTAGTTGTCCTATAGCTCTGCACTTCAGTCAGCCTGGAATATAGCCAACAAGCATTGCTTGAAATCTGTTAGCTTATGTCTTGGGGGATTTTTTCCAGCTGTATTAAAGAATTAAGACTGAGCTCCCTCAACTCTCACCATGCTGCCTGCATGCTGATCCCAGGCAGGAAAGGAAACAGAGGCATGGTGAGGTAAAGGGATTAATTCAAGGTCAGACTGAAAGTTAAATGTAGGATTTAGGAATAGACTCTTGCTGCTTGATTATGCTGAAGTCAGAGAAAACAGTGAAACCCTTTCATTTTAACTTCAAAGAAATGCAACTGTTTTGCACGTGGAAGTGCAACAGCATGCTATTATGGAAGGTTTTACATCAAGGCAAACCACAACTATGACTCAGACAAAAAACATCTCACATTAAACTTGTCCTAAACTTTGTTTCTCCACACATATATATCTGATTAAACAGACTTAGACTGAAGATTAACAAATCTAACAAAGAAATGGAAAACACCAGCTAAAAAGGTAAAAATAAACAATAAGCAAGCAAGCATAGCTGGAACAAACATCTCCAGAGCCTTAAATTGCCTAACAATTTGAATCAGATTGTGTTTTTTCCTGTTTATCATTTTTTTTTCTACATCTTACTAGCTCAGCCAGTGCTAGTGACAGGCATGAAGAAAAACTGTATGAGAGAGACAAAGGTCAAGATAATGGTATTACTGTGCCAGTGTAAAGAACGCTTGAGTAGACGGCAAAAACTAAAGGTCATTTAATAAATGTGTGTTTCATTTTCTCACTGGAAAAATTAGAGAAATATACAGAAACTGTTCGAAACATAACCAAGGAGATTTTTTTTTCCTGATAACAAGAAAGAAATACCTCTATTTTGACTACGTCAGGCCAAAGCATTCTAAAGTTTGAGGTAATAAATAAAGCAACAAAAAATGCACTCTGAAACATTTATATCCAAGCAGTTCCTGCTACAGTAATAACAAACCCACTCAATACAGACTCAAGTATTAGTAACTTTCTCCTCCAAAGCACTAATTCTCATGTCACTCTACTCTACTTCCCCTCTCCCCACCAACACCCAACACTTTACACCTGTACCCAATGATGAGCCCTTTCTCTCTGCATCTGGGTCTTCTTAGATGGTAGAAGCAGGATAATCCATATGTGTATACCTAGCAAGAGAGTAACTCTCGGAATACATAATTCAAAAGATATTTTGTGATTACAAGAGATTAAAGAGAATTATAACCTGCCAGTAAAGTTCCAATCAACACATGGTTTAAGAGGACTGAAATATGCCAGCATGCAATGAATACTTCAGTTAGCTATTGTTCTTTGAGTGAAATACAACAGAGAAGAAACATACCACAATTTGGAAATTTAATTGTATGACAATCCTTCTTAATATTCTTTTTGACATTGTTGAATTACCATTCAGGCCATCAAGTATACTTTTTATAAGTCTCATCAGTTGTAGCTTTTATGGACTCACAGAGAGAAATAAATACCTATCAATATGTAATAAGGACTGTGCAGTAAAAATCTGGGGTTTGCAGAGGGTAGTGATGGCAAGCAACTACTGTATGCCAATATCCACTGTTTTGTTATGGCCAAGGATTGCAGAGTTTTGGCTCTTTGAGTAGAAATTAGTGTTTTGACAGCTAAGAATAAAATGAATGAGGCTAGACAGCTAAAAAAAGACAATAATGTACTGTTTCTAGAAGACTGCATTCATTTCCCTGTAGAAATTTCTGTTGTTTGCTATATCATGGAAGATGAAAGTGTACCACTGTGGTGCTGTAGCCAGATGTGCTGCAGTGTTTATATATTACTTCATTCTCTCTGCACTGAGGCAGTACCTCCACTATCATACAGCAAAGCTTGACTACTTTAAAATAATTTCTGCAAGAATGATATGAGCATGCAGAGGTATCTAGTGATGCCTCCATCACTAGAAAATTTTCTTTCTTTGGCACAGGGCCTCTCTAAGCTAACTTAGCTTCCCAGCCCCTCAAGCCTACTTCCATCCTTTTCTGTTCTGGCAGCTCCACCTCTTTCTCGTTTCCTACCAGTAGCTCTGCACACATAGTATGTACTATAAAATGACAGTTCAGTCAATAGCTGGGTCACTGATTTGCTTTTCAGGCCCCTCCAAGCCAGTGGCTATGACTCAGCAATAGTATTTTTTGTAAAAGAAAATTCTCTGTGAAAGCCAAGACCAGAACCACAGGCAAAATCAAGCCAGCAACATCCTTCTCGTTACTCTGAGCTACTCAGAGTGGGTTTGACTCCAGCAGACCTCTAAGTGTTTGCACACAAGAGGCAGAAGTACTTGAGAATGAAAAGTGAGAACCCACACATTCTCCAGGGACTGGTGTTCCACGGAGTGTGTACACAGCAAGCAGTAAAAATGTGCCTCAGTGTACTGAATACTCAGTGAGACTCTGGAATAAAAATGATTTATGTTGTGAATATGGTGAAACAGCAGGAAGAAAGTCAGAGAAGCAGAATAAACCAGGCAAGAAAGGAAGCGCACAGAGGAAAAAATAAAATAAAATAAAATAAAATAAAATAAAATAAAATAAAATAAAATAAAATAAAATAAAATAAAATAAAATAAAATAAAATAAAATAAAATAAAATAAAATAAAATAAAATAAAATAAAATAAAATAAAATAAAATAAAATAAAATAAAATAAAATAAAATAAAATAAAATAAAATAAAATAAAATAAAATAAAATAAAATAAAATAAAATAAAATAAAATAAAATAAAATAAAATAAAATAAAATAAAATAAAATAAAATAAAATAAAATAAAATAAAATAAAATAAAATAAAATAAAATAAAATAAAATAAAATAAAATAAAATAAAATAAAATAAAATAAAATAAAATAAAATAAAATAAAATAAAATAAAATAAAATAAAATAAAATAAAATAAAATAAAATAAAATAAAATAAAATAAAATAAAATAAAATAAAATAAAATAAAATAAAATAAAATAAAATAAAATAAAATAAAATAAAATAAAATAAAATAAAATAAAATAAAATAAAATAAAATAAAATAAAATAAAATAAAATAAAATAAAATAAAATAAAATAAAATAAAATAAAATAAAATAAAATAAAATAGCAGGATAAGAGGAATAGGGGGGGAAAGAACTGCCAGGCACACAAACTGTCAAAATGTAAAAGGAAGAATGAGAAAATCTGGTCATGTTCATTAAAAAATAAAAAAAAATAAAAAATTAAAAAAAGGAAATGCGATGCTTAATCATGCTGTAATCTCGTTTTATCCTGTACATAGGAAACATTCAAACAGTTAAAGTACACAAGTAGCCTCTGAAATATTTTACCTATTTTACCCATGAGAAAGCAGAAACAATGGGCTTATATAACTTGTTCGGGTCACAGCATAAGTCAGCAGTGAACCAGCTGTGGTTCTCTGACCTATCTCCACAGAGCACTTCTTCAGGGGAAGTGAAAGAAGTGTTTTCACTCCAACTTTTTCACTATAAGCAGCACTTAAGGCCCCATAAGGAACCATAAATCTTGGCAGTTCCTCATTTAAAGTTGGCATGCAAGTAGATTTAAACAGTTTGCAAATAAAGCGACTGCTTTTTGTTTCATGGGCAGGAAAGCCCCACCACATCTCACCTTTTCTATGACCTGACATTCAATGCACCTTGATTCAGATCTTTGGCATTCTATAACTAGTGCAAGGGGTAAAGCTAACGTGTTTCCTGGCATTATCTTTTAAGCAAGCCATGTGTAGCACAAAACTTTGATAATTCCAAGTAAAGAGTCCTATACAGTATCAAATTCTCAATAAATATATGTATTAGCTCCCTCTCAAGATTCATCTGTTCACTCCATGATTTTAATCAGTCAATTACATGGCTTGTCAGAAGAATGTAACGTAGTCAATCCACATATATGCTATGTGCTACATACTGTCAGAACTTACTGATGCATGGTCTTGGCAGAAATGACAGTTATTATTAAATATCAGCTGACAGAGGAAAATTACACCAATTTTAGTCAACTAGTAATGACCTGTAAAATTGGTAAAAACTGTAGGAGTAAAACAATCTGCCAACACACAAATTAAAACAGTGAGTGACAACCCAATGGAATACTGAGTCACATATGCTGAAAAACCCAGTGGAGAATCAAAACCTGTGTTCATTGACAGAGAAGGCATCAAGACGTAGATGGTGTATGGCATGTATGTCCTTACTATCTGGGAAATGAGGGCACGTTTTGCCACTATGACTTGGAAATGAGTTAAATGTCAGTACAAGTGAGTTCTTTAAGATGTCACATCACGTACTTTACACAGAACAAAATGATGAGAACAAAGCAACAATTCCAGATTTGTCCTTCTAGCTCCTAAATGTCAGTGCCTTATGGAAAACTTGTATCCCATCTGACCTTGACCCTGATGAATTAGAGGTATTTGATCAGCTAGGCATACGAATACACACTTTCTGATTTCATTGAGAGCTTACAGACAGCTGAAGGAGAAAATAAGTTGTTCTCTGAAGCTATACAACTGAAGTCTTGTTAAGGCTACTTTGTGCTAATGCCATTGGGAACACACCCTATGCAAAAGGATTCTGTGTCTTCCTTAAGCTTTCTGTAATGGCTTTTCCTGCCAGCAAAACAAGATCATCTACAGGTCGACCTTGAGTGAATTATTTAATTATGATTTATGCGTAGCTTCAGCATCAGCTAAGAACAATACATAATATTGAAAATGTGGATGACCCAGAGGCTTAGCCAATGAACTAGGCTTATGTGATATTTTGGCATGCAGAAGAAATGCACATGTCCTGTTGATGGTCACTGCAAAAGTGTAAATAAATTTGACTTTTGGGAATGTGTACATTATAACTAGATAATTGTCTCGCAACTACAGGTAAAAAGTTGAGCCCAAGTATCTGAAAACTATCAGAACAGTTTATTTCTATATCCTACCTAAAATTTCCTGAAGTGATATGGAATTTAAACAATAGAAAAATATCAACAGCTTGGTAGCTTCCTTTTGTGAATAATTATTTCCTTTTAAATAAAAATGTTACACCTTGTTCTGTTGTCTACTTTTCCTTGCTTTGTTCCACCCCCCCCCGCCCCAGAGTACATAATGTTTTTTGGTAAAGCCAGCAAGCTTGCTATTCACTGACAGGCAAGGCAGTAAATAGTAGTGAGAATACAGAACAAAATGATTGACATTTCTAACTGTAAACATGGATTTTTTTCAACTAGAGAGCAGTGCTTCTTGCTGGAGATGCTGATAAAGCTTCTGCCACAGATAGCGATGAGTGGTGTGCAGTGTCAACTTAAGATAAGGAGGTTACAACACTGTGAGAAGGAATCCCCTGAACATGGATCCCATGGCACCAAAGCAGCACTTAACAGGACAGACCTTCCTGACTTCCCAGGGAATTTCTAACTAAATAGCTGGGAACAGCATTAATAACACATTGACAGAATGTTTACAAAAAAGAAAAAAAAGAGAGAGAGAGAGAGAAAGAAAAAGAGAAAGAAACAGAGGAAATATGAAAAGAGGCCTAAAGCCAGGCTTACTGTTTATATTTTATTTCTACCCCTCTTGGAATAAGTTTGGATACAGGATTTACTCTTTAGCATAGGATAGCGGTGGAAAAAGTTAATTTTTACTCCCGTCTCCTGGTCTTTCTACAGTTTGATAAAAAAAAAAAAAAA
>WBMW01003772.1:531088-546054 GCA_013396635.1 Penelope pileata
TTCCAAATCTGTAGTCCTGTCAATGCTCTAGAACTGAGTTCCTCTATGGGGGAACCAGCTTGCTATTTTCTATCCTTTTTATGCACCAGTCAATACATAATTAGGGTGTATCTACTTCAGTCACTTTAGCGCTTCAGTATAGCCATAGCTATTTTAAAACTATTATTAGCAATGAAACTGCAGCGATATGGAACTGGGCACAGGATGCAGAACTCCGCACAGGAGCAAAAGCATGCTCTCCCATAGGTATACAGATATCATCAGGTTGCCTGGTACATAGTGCTCAGTGTGACAAATACTATAAAGACTCAGTTAACACATTTTCATATTAATTTATACTCTCCAATCCTACTGTTTGCAGCTCTTATTTTGATGCTGCGTTGCTGCATTTTCTCCCCACTCTGTAACCTGGTATACCAAAACCAAATCACTACCTCCTCTTGTAACCATAAGGCACCGTAACAAAGAGGGGGGGAAGGTATGACCTTGGCTCAGGCCCTATGCTACAAGGGCGCCTTATACATGATCTCTTGCAGCTTCATCTCATAACTGCAGCCTTCCTCCTTTGTATCCTCCAGTGAATCAGGCACAAGAGCCTGTATGGGTGTAAAGCACCTACACAAAACAGAACCTTTTATATCAAAGACCAGGGTAGCTAAGACAACCGCTCATAGCCACCACTACAGGGTGTACATGCGTTCAAGTCCTGATCTGTAAAGCAGTGCAAGGTACTCTGCATTTGGAGGAGAGGATTTTCCTGAGGGTTTAACTTGTGCACAGCACA
The DNA here is from genome assembly GCA_013396635.1 of Penelope pileata. NCBI lineage: Eukaryota > Metazoa > Chordata > Aves > Galliformes > Cracidae > Penelope > Penelope pileata. The sequence goes on from WBMW01003772.1 coordinate 531,873, forward strand.
GGTCATGCCTTCAGGTACTTTTTCTCAAACTATCTGATTTAGCTCTATAACAAACTTGGGATTAACAAGTTGCTGCCTGGATTGAAAATATTAAATGATGGGAGGAAAATAATAATTTTCTACAGAAAAAAATATAGATTTTAAGTATGTCATGGGCAAGGATCTTAGTAAGCAGCAGAGACTGTGGAAATTTCCTGGAAATTAAATACTTTATATTGTTAAATTGAAATTTTATCTTTTTTTTTTTGGGGGGGGGGGGTTTTCATATTTTTGAGGATTATTTCAGCAATTGACATGCACAGTAATGAGATTGACTATATAATAGATCTAAAATGACACAAGTTGACCCTGAATTTATAAGAGAAGTGTAAAATCACTCTTCATTATGGATAACCCATGGTTTCACTGTGAAAGTTTTAATGATGGTGGGAATCCACATATCTGTCTTTATCTCTTTCTTTTCTCTTCTTCTTCTTCTTCTTTTTCTTTTTTTTTTAATAACAGTTAGCCTTCCTAGAGCAGATGCAGCAGATTACAAACAAAAAATATCACATATAAGCTTCCACAGTGAAAATTCGTGGCATTTTGCTGACATGCATAAACATATCAAGTGTTATATCAAGTGTTTTCTGATAAAGAAAAATAAAATCACATTCATTTATTTTTTCATCTGAACAAAATTGTATTTTTCAACAGTATTTAGTGTTAAAGAGATTTAGTAGTAGGGAGAAAGTTTGAGACAATACGTCACTTCCAGCTCTAACAAAGCCACCTGATGGACTGGCGCTCCCATTTAGATTCAGTCTCTCTCACCATGCAGTCCCAAGCCAGCTCACTCATAGTACACTGACTTAGGGATAAATAAGGCCCACTTGGATTGTTTATATAAAATATTATTTTTAAAGTGTCAAAGCCTAAGTATCTAAATATCAGGTAAGCCACAGTTATGTGGTTTTGAAGATAGACACCACTAGCGCATCCTGGAATTTATTACATTATCAACAAAATACAAAACAAAATAAGGATGCCAGTGTTCTTTATTTTCATTGACCTTTTTTGGATATAAAATGACTTCCTGACCATTGTCATGGTAGTCTAGAGTATAGTTGTGTACATCTTCCTTTTTCTTTTTTTCTTTTTTTCTTTTTTTTTTTTCACCTTATGGGGGTAAAAAGCAAAGTCCTTGTGGTGGAAAAACTTGTTATTACCAATGACACTGTAAATAGAAGGATTAAGAGTAGCGAAGAATCTAGTAAGTAGGTATGTCATTCCTTCATAGCCTTTGTAACAGGAAAAAATGTCACATCAATTTTTGGTTTCAAGTTATTTTTTCTTTAGTGTAACTTTTGGAAGTAGTCCAACTCATGACATTTAACCACATTCAGCTCAAAGTACACCTGCAAACTTGCGGATATTAGGATTTATTGGTCTGGTTCAAGCTCACTTTTAAACAACTGCAGCCTGAAGTGAGTTCAAATATTACAATATTTTACAGATTCTTGTAATAGATATGACTAAATTACTCATTTGCAAAGTTGGCCTCAGGCAAAAGAGCTCTTTTCAGCCTCACACCTGTCTGAGGGCCAGGCTTTGCTCAGATCAACAGTTTTACCCTGACTTCCATTAACTTAAAACATGTTCTTCCTGTGCATTGGAAACAAAATGCTCCAAGACAAATTCACCACCCTGTATTCCTGTATATCCTCATTTGTGGATGTTTTTTGTCATGTTTCTTCTTGAGTACATTTCTAAGGTTAATTTAGAAACCTGTGAAAGTAAATATTTTTTGCAGAAATATTCTTCTTATCTCAAATGGAAACTGCTGAAGTATAATAATATTTTTGTGATAAAACTAGTTTGTAAAACTAGATCTCTATAACTCTGACACTCAATGATTTCTGACATCTGGAAGGTATTAGACAGTAGTTGTAATAATCTCTATAATTGTTACAGTTCATGCTAGCTAGACTGCACATCTATTCTTCATCTGTCCTTAAACTAATTTGTTCTACATATGAATATATCACACTCATCAATTTAAAGTGCCATCCTTTGGCTATGCAGGTCATTACGGAGCATACATTATGTATGAGTCAAATACACCAAACTTACACAAATGCTTTTTAGCATTGTGCAAAATAGCTGCATTCTGTTTGGATTTTTAAGTTATTTTTCTAATCAAAATCCAAGTCACAGCTACAGCTAACCAGCAATCAATTACTTCTCTCTGTACACAATGTCTTGGATGCTGAGAATTGTACTGTGTATGTGTTGAATTCTAAAAATATCAGTGCATACCTTAGAAACAGAAAACCTTGAGAATCAGGGGATAATACTCATTGCTTCTCATAAACTTTTCATTGCTGTTTCAGCGCTGGAGGCTTGAAATTCATTTCTTGCTGCAAGGTAACTTCTGCTCAGTAATGCAGCTGTATATGAACAGAACATCTATAGCAACAGGGTCCCACTGTACAATATATGGCTCTGGTAATATTTTAAGTAAAAAGTTGACAAAGTCAGTGAAGAAAGTAATGATTGCTAGCAGGACATGAGTCCTATCTGAAGTCTCAAGATTGTACTTGTGAAAAACTTTCCATAATGAGATCAAGGGCTATGGAGAAGACCAGGCAGCACTAAGGAGAAGGTTCAACAGTGTTAAACTTTACCACAAGGATAGCTTGGCTAGCAACACATGGTTGGTATTGATGTATTGAAATCTTGTAGCTGACAGGAAATCAAATACCTGCCTCAGTTACATTCCCAGCAAATGGATGCCCAACACCAAAGTAACATACAAATTTCACAAAAATGTCAGTCATCTGAAGAGCCTCAGAGTCTAATAGGAACATAAAATGAACCCTCTTATTTTCAAAGCCTTTGCTGAGTTGCCATTGAAAAATTTGCATGCAGTTTTGCCCAGCCTTCCCTTGTTCTGGATTGGATTTGTGTTCACTTGCAAGATGTTCTTCCAGATTTGATATCAAATGAGTGACCACTGTATCCATGTAATGCTTATCCTGTGCAATAGAAAAATGAAACTGCTTTCTTCCACATCTTTCTGAGCTGAGCAAGTTCAAATTTACTAAACAGGAGGATGCTCATAGGGAAGATAAAGTAAACCATTTCCTGTCAGTACTAGAGGAGCATCTCTCTAGGGAAAACATCCCCTGGAGTGATTAAGTGCCAAACACTTCATTCCCACAGATAGGTAAAAAGAACAAAACCTAGCCCTCAGTAAACAAAAAAAGATGACAGCACAAAATTCATTTTGCATATAGAAGTTGCTAAAAGAAAGAGACAGAAAACGTGCACGTACATGTATGTATTTACATGGGAGAGGGGAGGCAGAGCATGGCATAAGACAAATACACCCATTACTCTCTTAGGCAGTAAGTATATGTTTTTCTATTTTTCAGTATTTGACAATCACACTAGAAAAACACTTGAGCAAAGTCATTAATAATGCCGTATCACTACATCTAAGATTAAAAAAATAAAATAAAATCAGACATCAATATGAAAACTCTTTAAAATTGTGTTTAAAGCCAGTCACCAATATACACTTGTATTTTCAAAACGCTTTGTATTTTCTTAGCAACGATTTGCTTTGCCGTTGTAAACACTTTTGATTTGGATATAAATGCAATGAGTCATATAGATGTCATATATTCTTTCCCTTGTATATTTACATAGTTATAGTCTTAATTGTTTTGAGTGTTCCCTTAATACTGCCATTGTACTATTTTTCTTTTTCACCTCAAAGCACAGAAAGACACAAACAAAAGCTCTACCATATCTAACAAGTTATTAATTATAGCTACTGATCAGACTACTGTCACCTGATTTATCGTGTCATAATTATCACTGAAAAGTTAGTCTTTGATTCTCTGATTCTGTGGGATAATAACATTTTTCCATCAAACACATGAGAAGAGTTGTGCAGAATTAGGAGTCCAGGAACCAACACTAATCATTTTACATTTTTACACAGGTAACAAATTATCCCTAGAGAATAAAAACTGTAAAGGAAATTGGTATTCACCTGCCTAACAATGAGGTTATTTGAAGAGTGATGCAGACCTCTTCCTAGAAAAACAGCAAGAAAAATGAGATGATCCTGAGCTGTTAGTAAATGGCTTTGATAACTCACATCTACAGAACTTGCCCAAGTATTTGCATGGAGTAGAGGGAGAAGTAAGTTTTTGATGACAAGTTCTGAAGGAAATGGAGGATAAATCTGGCTATTTGCAGGTACTATGTTCTTTCTGAGCAGACACCTGATGTTCTTAGACAAAAAAATTGAATTAGGTCCCTTGGCTCTGATTTTGTAGGATTCATTTTCCTTTACAAAGGTGGTATCAGCTCTGATTTAATATAGCATAAGAGAACATACTAAAACTACATTGGATGATTTTCTTCAGCCTTCTGAATCCATCCTAGCCAATTCCACATCCATTTGTGAATTTAGAAACAGAGACTGCATATCAAAGGAATGCTGGAGGCAGAAGTGAAGGCTGCAAACGTTTGCTGTTTAAAGTAGTCACTGTTTTGATCTTCAAAACAGAGGAAAACTGTCACTATTAACAAATAGTGGAAAGAACTATAGGAATAAAAGAAAGATAAACAAAGTAAAGCTTATTCTTTGAAAGGTAAATATATGAGCAAACACGAAGTAGAAAATCTTTCCGAATATAAAGTGGAGCACACTGCAAATCTGACATCAGAATCAGATGCTTGACTTTCCTTCTAGAGAAGTAATGCTTGCTATTGTCTCTGGTATAGTCAAAAGGCAGTTAGGATAATACTTTTTTTTTCCTCCATATTGATGATCTGACAAGGAGAGGAAGACCAAATCATCAACTGCTTTCTTAATCTTCCTATTCTTCACAGTGATGTTGAATATCAAAAAGTGATGGAAAATTTACTTCACAATGGTCATTCTTTTTATCAAAATTTAATTAAATATTTCAACTTATTCCACCAAAATGAAAAAAAAAGCAACCAACCAAACAAAAAAGCCCAACACTACCACCATCACCAACAAAAAAAACACTACTAAGCTAACAGAATAACAAAAAGCTTTAATAAAATCTCAGCTATTTCAAAGCCTTTAAATGTCATCCCAGTTCTAAGCAAAGACTGATTTGAACATAGACTAAGACTGGAAAAGGCCTATATTAATACACTGTAGAATAGACTGCTATGGTTTGTTTTCAGCGTCCATGTGGGATGCATTTGGCTTGGAAAAAGGTCCCTGAAATTGACAGATATGTTTCCTGATATCATGATGCTTTTAATGTGCCATAAAAATGATTTAACTGTTGGAATCAATGTACTACATCATAACAATACAATAAAATAGCCCATATGGTATCTCATCTTTTTTACAAAGGTATATTAAGAAAATGGAAAAAAAAATATATATATATATAAATACTTTTGTTCATATATAAACTATTTGGATTCTATGTATCAGGAAGATATATTTTATCAGGTTCATATACTTTAACAGGCTAGAAAAGATCAATATGTTACTACTAAAACCTTTATGATTTTAAGTTGTCTAGAAATTTGCACAGCATTCTTACAGTATGCAGGAATACTGTGGCTGATTACATAATGCATGAGTATCTGACTACTACAATGTATTTTTAAATTTTTATCCAGAGAAATTTAAGTGTGCATATGCAAAAATAGGTATTATCAACTGAAAAAAAAGAGACAATTTCAAAATATTTGTGCACCAGATTAGTAGCTCTGATACTATAGATTCATAAGAAATAATCCAAAATATTCAGTGAAATGCTAGTATATTATCACTCAGCACTTATGCCTTTCCTGTAGAATCAAATTTGTAAGGTATTTTGAAATATTTGCTTTTAAAACAGACATGCATAACTTCTTTCTGTTCAGTAGCATTCCTCCTCTGTCCATTCATGCCAGTTAGTGTCAAAACTTGAATACCATGCTTTTGAAAAGCTTACTTCTCTGAGAAGAAACAGAGCTTATTTCAGATGTTAGAGTACTTTAAGATATTGGGTATAGTCTCAGGTTTCCAGGAACTTGTGACTACACATCCAGAGGAAGTTGGGATATAATGCTCTTTTTCAACTTGTCGTTTTCCATTATTGAAGTTCCTTATTGTCCAAGTAAGTTTCAAAATAAAGCACAGAAATCGATTTCATCACACATACACGGGTGCTAATCACTGCCATCCCTGGACTACTTCCTTATCACACTCAGATTTGAGACTTGGCTTAAAAGAAAATAAATAGCAGAGAAAGTTAAATGAAGCAATTCAGGATGTGTCTAAATTAGCCTCAAATGTATGCACTTAACCTGTACAGAATAATTTACACTCTCTCATCCCAAATATCTAGGAAATGTTTTCCAGGAAACTAATTTTCACAAGAGAAACACCTGTTAATCTAAGCAACTTGCCTAGATTGGAAACTGGAAATTACACATGAATCCATTTTTTCCAAAAAGGAGCTCAAAAGTATTCAAAATAGCCATGAAAATAGCTGCACATGGAAAATAAAAGGACAAAAATCGAATGACATAAAAATATGGTAAAAAAAATTAAGAAATATTCAGTGCAATCTTTGATTAATTTTTAATGTATTTTGACTTCTTTTTCTAAGAAAATGCTATTTCTAGTTTAGTGTCAAATGGTGCCCACAGGATATTGATCTTCAGATTATCCGTATCTTTGAACGTGTATATGCATAATGACTCAGCTTAAGAAAGAAGAAATGCAAAGTCTTCATTTGATCAGTCATCTGTTCTAAGCATGTGAAAAATTATAGGTTGACAACTAAGAAAAGAACACATTGATTATAAAAGTCCAACATCCATCCGGTTAAAATTGAGTGAATCCTTGTGTCGTATTTGCTGTGGAAAAATACATTTATTTCTGATAAAAGAATAGTCGAAATGAATAAAATGCCATTTTTTAAAATGATCCTAATCAAACATCTGCAACAAATACGTGGACAGCTTTCAAAGGAATTACATTATTGCTTTTCACATTTATATATCATTTCTTCACACTTTTTTTCATTGGAAGTTCATATGATAAAAGGTTTTGCCTGTAAGGCAATTTCACCTCTTGTGCTGCCTGATCTGAAGAAGTAGTTTGTCATCCCAATACATGGAAATGCAACTGATGTGCTGAACAGACCAGGGACAAGAAAGTTAATCTCTTTCTGCTACCTATCCATGAGCACATGAGGAGAGGTCCAGGCAGTGTACTAAACCCTTTTTAAGGTTCACAGGAAATGGAAGAGGGAGAAAACAAAGCAAGACAAAACAAACTTTTCAGCCTGTGAAAAATATATCCATTATTAATGATTATAAATACTCCCAAGTTGTGCAAGGAGATGTATATGTTACAGAGGTCTGTTCTTCCCTGACAACTTACTTCACTAAAGACTTTTTTACAATTTCTTTCATATTACCACTCAGTGAATATTTACTGCCTGTGAGGACGAATCAGACTTCCATAGATTTCTTTTTTAAGTGAAAAGTCAAAAAACATTGAAATTTGAATAAAAAACTGAATGCCTAGGAAGTGTCCATTAGTTTCTTCAGATTGTTCCCCCATTACCACAGCAAATAACGGAAACATGGAAAAGTCATTGCTGTTGCACGCTGAAGGGCTCCTATTTCTTTGGCTCCCACAAGATTACTTATAGAAAGAATACACTGTAATACAATAAGTTGTAATGTGAAACAACTGTGAGCACCTGAGGACTCCTAATTCAGATGACACACTGGTCTTTTAAAGAACTAACCATATTTTATTGAAGAAACTGTAAGATACACAGGACCTAAATTGCATCTGAGCACACAGAGTGCTTACTTAGTTGTAGGAATATCAATCAATTTATTAAGAATTAATCTGCACCCCAGTGTTCTCCTAAAACTGTCTAATGTTTTGGAAAGCTACTTGAAAGGGTTCAGTAAGAATTTATAAGGGCAGCTTGGAAACAGGATTTTCTTTCTGGCTCAACAAAGAGGATACTGTTTCCCCTCTAAACCTATGTCTGTTATAGTTTAACACAGCAATGGATAGGCTTGCCAAAAATCACAGTTTTTAATGGCCTTCAGCGAAACAGTAGATTTGTCTTTGCCTTCATACTGTGTCCTGCATTTATGTTGTTAGAATGGCTCTTAATCAGCCTGGAAGTATCAAATGCTCTTGGCTTTGAGAACACAAACTTGTGCACTCACTAAAAAGTACAGTTTGTAGAGTAAACACATTTTTCCATGTATGCAGAATGGTAAGCAGGACTGAAACTAAAGGGTCTAATTTCTAGTATTTTCCAGCCCTTTACATAAAAATGGCAAGAGGGCCTGGGCAAATGTAAAAATGTGATATTCATATTGCCTCTATAAAACATGCTAAAATTGCTTGAATGATGTCACTTCAGCAACATGTCCAAGCAACAGATATTTTTGAACTCTGAGAACATTAAATGCTTGGCACTGACCACAAATACATAGGATATGCAAAGCTGCACCCACGAAATCATTTTATAGCTATCTCAAGTCATTAGTAAACAGTGCACGTCTTTGACTACGAACAGCGGAGAGCGATAGCATGCGTGCTATACAAAGTTATTGCAACTTTCTAGTTTCTGCTTTTCAAACTTTTCACTTTGACCAAAGGAATCAATAAAACATCAAAGAGCTGTTGGGAAAACATGAACTCTTACTTGTCTGTCATTAAGTTCAAGGCAAAATTAAACAGGTAATGGTTATCAATGGTCTATCAGTTCCCAGGACTTTCTTTTTTGCAAGAGTTAACCTACACACACACTATAACGCACACATTCATTCAAGTACTATATGAACAGACCAACTACAACAGCCTATCTGGCACTCTAGTCAAGAAAAAGCTGTTAAGGACCATGAATTTCATCCCCATGTCATGAAAAATCTCAGAAGGAAAGGAGCTTGGCCATTTGCTCAGCCAGCTTCAGTGCTTTTCACTGCAGTGACAATGTCCTCAGTTACATCAAGTGGAGTCCATTCTAATTCTTAAAAAAAGAAAAAAAAAAAAGAAAGAAAGAAAGAGAGAGAAAGAAGTTGTCAACAACTGGAAGTCCTTCTTTTCATCTTCTGTTAAATCAGTGGTAGTTTACCATTGATTTTACTTTGGGAATTTGAGTATACTAAAATGACTTCTGATTTTTTTTTTTTTAATTTCTTTCTAAATCCTTTCCTGTTTCCTCTTTCTCTCCATTCAAGCTCATCATTCAAGTAGACGGGTTCACTGCCTTCAGAAGGACAACTTACCAGCCTAAGAACTTAAACTTTGCAGAAGGATATTCAAGGTTGTGCCAAAACTTTTGAAGAGTAAGATTGGCTTATATCCACAAATACTTTGAATGATGGAACATCTTTTACTTTATACATTGAAACCTTACAGCTGTCATTATATAATTGTTGCATTCACAATTTATTATGCTAAAAAAGATATACTGAATTTCAAAAATACTGGTATTTATAGGAGAAAATACAGTTGGCTAACACTAGACAGATAAGATTTAACCTAATCTAGGTTAAATGTAGGTTCTTCTGAAAGTAATGCCTCCTACTTATTTCAGTGGAAACTACAACAGATACAAAGAGCAAAATAACACTGTTTGATAGAGCACATTCTCAGGTACAAAACACTATTTTGCAACACAGTCATCATCATTAGCTATGCATTTTCACCAGTGATGAACAGAAGCCTGCATGCCACACTTGTAAAAATCTGCACCAGCGGAGGGGACCCGCTGTCCCTATCACCACTGCTGAAACACACCACCCACTGCCTCACTGTGCTCATATCCACTGTTTGGTCTCCATAAACATTCAGCAAGTGTTGATGAATGTCAATGGGTGTAATTTTTTCTGCATGGAGAAACTCTATTCCACATTCTTATTTCCTGTGCACTTCCGCATCAGAATCCATTTTGTCAGACTGCCCCTCTGCTGCCATCTGTCACACAGCAACAAAATGGAATGAAACATTGGTGGAAAAGTTCAACCTCTACTGTCATACCACCAACATCCACCTCTGATGTCATGGACCGACATAGTAAATCAGGAGGCATTACTTTCGGAGCAACACTTATAGATCAAGTCTGCCACTGTTTCTGTCTAAAGAAATACAAGACCACAACAATCATAAAATGCTATTTAACAACAGTTTTTGTTTGTCAATAAAATCAGAACTGCTTATCTTTTTATTGTGTTTTATCCAGCATATTTTTCTGAAACAGTTCTTGTGGATTCTTCTAAATTCAAAAGCAAGCAAAAGATTTTAAAGGTGAAGTTGTGCCCTTGAACAGAACTGCATGCTCTCCATTTCCTACTTCTTCTACTTAATTAATTCAGAACTTTGCATGAAAAAAGCCGTGGTAATTAGCCTTGACATGGACCAGTGCCAGGCTTTTTTATCAAGTTTCTTTCCTGTTTATGTTTGAATTACTCAGAGGCTGCCTCTGTGCGCCCTTTGGTCTCAACAAATGTATTTTTTTCCCTTACTGTCATTGTACAAAGGATGTAATCTTAGTTGGCTAGAGCCTGCTGAACATCATCTTTTTTCCTTGGCTCAGCTGAAAATTCACAAGCTCTAGTAGGAAAAAATGTGTCTGCTGCATATGAGCTGCAAAAGTAAGAAGACTTGCTCCTCAGAGAAGGGTTGGTTTGCTTGAAAGCCTTTTGCTCTGTGCTGTTCAAAAAAATTGTGTGGAGGAATCATTACAGATAGAAGTTGGGTGACGAGGAATCTGTTAGCAGTTCTTTCCCCCTGCAAATAAGATATTCAGCACAGAGGGACGGCTAATCCTGGATGAACACCTGAGCTAGTGTCTTACTTACACCTTCTACCAGATGCTTATACCCAGATGTATGAGAGATTTTCTTTTCTACTGTAATCAAAATCTTTGCTCTAAGTACACATCTAATTAAAAATCAGCAGGCTGTGCAAAGGACATTTAATTCAGGAAGAAAACGTCATTTTAGTAAAGTAAGTTATGAACTTTTGCATCTGTGACTACTCGATGCCCATTTGAATTGTTATGGGGTTTTATCTGATGAAAAATATTACTATCATAATATGATGGAAAACACAAGAAAATAAAGCCTTCTGTAAGTATTATTTTAAATCATAGAAACTGCATTAATATTACTTTTCCTAAGCAGCTACCACACTACTTCAAGGTAAGTAAATGGTCATAACTATGGGTGACAAGGCACCCTTGCCTAGAAAAGGAACTCATAATATCCATATCATGATGGTAATAAATGTGAACGATTCAGGAAAAAAAGATGTTTCATTTTTTTTAGTTTATTTCTACACATAAGCCTGAAATAATTTTGAAATCCAAGAAACCCAAGCTTTCTTCAAAATTCCTTTGCAGAAGATAGCATCTGTAAAGTGATTTGATTTTCTAAGAACCTGAACCTGCTAGTTTATCAGATTATGCACATACTGGATAAGAAAGTGCCTTCTCAAATAGCAATTCTTCACAAGGCAGAATTAAGTTAAGATCTTTCAAGAGTTTCTGCGCTGTAAAATTATGGGTAGTTATCTTGGAACGTTTCCATATCACACACACACAAAGAAAACAAACTGAACCAAAAACTCGAATCTCTTCCGAAATGTCATTGAGAAGCATTAATTCTTGTTTTTCATGATTTTTAACATTGGAAGTTGTACTTGAAAATATTGTGGTCTGGCCTAAAAAATCAACCAAAAGTTAAGCCATGGAGAAAGGAATTACGTATATAATACTTTATCAGTAATACTTTATACTCATTGCACTATAAATACATCTAAATCTCAACAAAGACCCCTGAAACATGGCATCAATGTGAATGCATATTTATACCTCAAGTGATGTTTTCAGTGCAAATGCAAGCTGCTGGTACAGCAATGGTCTCTTCTTTGTTTTGTTCCTGACATAGTAGCCTGAGATTTAGTCAATGGGATACAGAAAGGGCAAGAGTTGAGGCATCCTGCAACTCATCTGGTTAGATGTATTTGTAAATGCATTTTGATTGTATGACCTAATTGGGGATTGAACTAAAGTCCCCTGGCTTCTGTCTCAATGCTATCATAGGTGACTTAATGGGTCAACAACATGCTCTGAATTGTCTGTTCCCTGAGCAGACACAATTTTTCTCTGTCTAATTTCTCTAGCCTCCAGCTATTTACATAGGGTTCTATAGATTTTTTTTTTTTGAATGAACTCTAAAACTATCCCTTAGCTATCATTCTGTTTGTAAGGTTCACTGATCTCAAAGCTATTCAATATGAAGGCTACTCTGGAGATCATTATATGTGGAATTTTCTATAAAAATAAATGCATGCAACGCATAGACATATTCTGCGTCATGAAAAGCATATTTGCATATTTTTCAGGCCATATGGAAAACCATTTTGCATTTCAGAGAATGGATTATGGCTAACTGAACTCAAAGCAAGAATTACATATCAGATATTGTGAAGGTTAAAATAAGAATAATAGTAAAACCTAATAAGAAATTATTTTTCCAAGCTGCAACATCCAGAGGTCAGGTGTTCCTAAGATACAATAGTCAGACTTTGTAACAACAGATTTGAGACTGAATGATCTTGATAATTACACATTAGTTATTACTATTATTCTCTAATATTATTTTATACATTATATTGTATTGTGGAAACAATGGAAGATAATGTGCCTTGGGAATGAAGCACCCCTGAATCTCATTAGAAATTAAATGTATAGGATAAGAATGTGAGAGTTAAATTGCTTTTCTACCTGCCAGTGTAAATGGAATGGTGTATGACAGGGATGGAATAATGGAATGCTCTTAGCACTGTAGTGTGCGTATGAACATCTCCACTACACATCTATGAAAATAAAATTTAACCTCAAACACAGGGGCACATGCACACACACACACAGCAAGCAAGGACAGTTGACTAGAATTAAAATTTTCAATTGGAAAAGATGGTAAATCTGTGTACTAGCTTTTTACCTTTGGGATCTTGGCATAAATTCAATCAGAGGTTCTAATTAAAATGAGTTTGACGGTCTCAGCTTAGCTCCTAATTGATGGCAGTTCACACTACAAAACACATAAGAATTCATTACAGTCTTGCTCAGCTGGCAATTTCTGCTCAGAGGGAGCAAGAGGATGTAACTACTGTGGATTCCAGCAACTATCTTGCATTTTAGGCAGGGTGGTCCTTTCTGGACAGTTGAAAAGAGGTCATCAAAAGAGCATTAGGGAAAAGCGCTGTTCTAAAGTTAGCCCAAATGTAGAATAGTAAATGTACTTACTAGCCTTTTGTTTTAAGACTCAAAGCGTGGATATGGAAATTAAGACATGTTCCAAGGAGAAATATGCACAGTATTTCTTGGTCTTAAATTGCATACCTGGTTCTCAAAATACAAATCGCTCCAAAACAGAAATTTCCAAACAGATCACTCCAAACAGAATTATTCTAAAGTAACTTTACTCAACAAGAAATATATTTTTCTTCTTCCCAAAGCACCATTTGGTGCTTTGTATCAAGCTGGTCAAAATTTTTGTATAGATAATAAATAGTAAAATATTTATGTCATATGAAATATGCTGATGAGAAAAAGCAATTGCAAGTTATAGGGCTAGTCAGTACAATGATCTCATACCTAATAATGTGTAATCAAGTGCACAATTATCCATCTGGTGAAAAACAAATGAATCTTTATATCTGGGTTTGTTTTCCTGACCTAATCAGCTTCTTTCCTAAGCTTCTTAACACCAAATTTCCAGACAAAAAGCAGATAATCTGCTGTGCACTGAAACGTTGGGGTGTTTATGTAATGTGACATGCTCCTTGTTCAAAGAGCTTTTATCACTGCTAATAACATATAGACTGTCTTACTACTGATTTTGGATAGAACAAAAAGGTGCTGCTACCTGCTCACAGGGCACTTTGCCTGGTCTTATCTTTACCAGACTCACCGAATATCTTTTCTTTCAGTTTAAGAGATTCAGCTACTCCCTCCAGAGAAGTAACGAGAATAGTGTCATTGGCCTCACTGTTCTCGGTATGAGAGAATAGAAGCTCAAGATTTAAGCTTAGTTTCCAGTTCAGGCACAGATTTCCCACAGGTCTCAGTTGCCGTGTCTCAGGATTTTTTGTTTG
>WBMW01003773.1:0-84505 GCA_013396635.1 Penelope pileata
ACCATTTCTCCCCACTGTTGTCCACAGTTCTAGCTGGATGTGTGGCAGTGTCCGGGGCAGTGAGGGTCTGTTTGGCCCCAGGCTGTGGGTTCAGCACAGGCTGCCCTCGAATCCAGCTATCTATCTCCATTTCTGCATCCCTGATACTACGCAGCCTCTCNAGCACGCCGTGGGCGGTACTCGCGCTAAACGCCCCTCCCTGTGCCCGGTGGACAGCGACCTGAAACGCGCTAAACAGCGACCTGAAACGCGCTAAACACCCCTCCCTGTGCGCGGTGGACAGCCTCCCGGAGGCTTTTTCAAGGCTAAGGGCGTGGGTGCGATTACCGTTGCCCTGGCAACGCCCACACCACGTCAGCCTCTCTCACGAGTGCTGCCGGGATCTGCCGGGTCGCTCCGCTCTCACGGGGCTCTCCTGGCAAAGGAAGCTCCTGAAACCCCCCCTGTACCTCAAGATCTGCCGCTGCGGCTCTGGCTGCGCCGGCTCTGAAGCAGCTGACCTCGGAGACTGAGACTTCAAGCAATTTCAGTGCAGTCAGGACTTCATATCAAACACTGCTTGTTTAATTTATGACATTATGAAAGAAGTAGTGTTCATATCATAAGTTCAGTGCACACATCTATTATAGATCTCTTTAATATTGACAGAAACTCTATTCTTGCTTTAAAGTCTTGCAATCATTTCTTAAATAATGGCAACAACTGTTCATACTTCTATAACCTTTTCTATTCAATACATTTTACACTCATCAGTGAATAAACCTGAATAGCAATCAGAAGCTTTGATGATGACATTAATTTTGTTTTCAATATCCAGTGGAAAATCCAAGGTAAAGAAAGGGTACCTTTTGACATCTGGGATATCTAAATATAGCCAAAAATAAGACCTGTGGAAGCTACAGTGCTTTTATGATAATTAGCAAATTCCATCTCACTGATGTAGATGGTAAATATGCGATTTTCTCTGAAATTATGCATCTCTGATTTTTTTTTTTTTTTATTTTGGGATAGCAAATTGTAGGATGTTAAATAGCTGCTGTTAAGCAGCTGCTGTTAAATCTCTCAACCTAGGTGAGTGGAATGGTGTTGATTTAAATCAGCAAGGAATCTGGATGCTCACACTTCCACCAAGGCTTTGTTCTCTCTAAAAAAAGATAAATGTATTTCAAAACTTGTGTTCAGGTTGTCAGACTAGAGGTGCCATTGCTGACAGTTGCTGCTTTTCAAACAATGGAAAGAAAACACATTGAACCAAAATTTAAACCATGTTGTAAAAACACAGAAAAGACAGAAAAGAAGCTTTTCATCCAGAGATGCTGCTTTGAGCAGTGAAACCTCAAGAGGCTAGCTCTTCTGAAAACTGAAACAGTTTTGGGTGTTTAAACATAAATATCTTGTACTTATCATACTCAATCTTTCTATCTATTACGGTAATATAAGAATGTCGGTGGGTAGCCACTGCTGTGTTTATATGTAAGACTTCCTACACAGCTGGTTCCTAGGTGTCCTTGCTTCATTTACTATGATCTACTTTGATGGATTTCCCCACTTTACTGGAATGAAAACAGAGGTCCTATGTTCATGTACACCAATTCATTTTCTCAGTCAATTTCCAAAAAGGCCAATTTTTTTCTGTCTTAAAAAACCACCCCTGGTCACACAGTCTATGATTCCATGATTGATTCTGTGATTCTATGATCTTATGTGCAAATGGTTCTTGATGCCCAGAGTATCATCAGCACCATCCATGGAAAATCCAGACCATTTGACATTAACTTCTGTGTGCTGAATGAAGAAAGCCATTTCCTCATCTTAGCAAGTAAAAATCTTTCTTGAATTGAAAAAATCTGTCTATGATGTCACAAGCCATTGCTTTTCGTTGGTGTAGAGAAGATATGGAAACATATCTAATGGTATTAACTCCTAAGCTTTTAAAATGAAAAGTAAAATCTGAAACTTGCTGAAAATTCCTTACAATGTCCTACTAATTTATTAGCAATAAAATCACTTCCCACAGGGGTTAAATGTGATGACAGGTAAAATATAGAGCATGTGCTGCCTTCCATGAATCATACTAAGGATTTATCCAAATAATTGATGAAATGTATATACATAGTATTATTTGACATAAAGAATGATCATTAAAACTCTTGATTAAACACCAATAGGAAAATTACACAGTTTTACTGTAGTTTTGAAGCATTTTTATATTTGTTTTCCCTTTAATATATATATATTGTGGTTTAGAACTGTTTTCAGAGACTGAAGTGCACTCAGAACCTTAGTGTGTTAGGCAAAAAATGTAAAGTCTGACCTTCAAAAGTGACAGTTACCACTGACTTCAGAAGGTGGATGCTTCGTGCTGCTGGAAATCTGTACATAGATTACATTTTCAGAGATGGCTAGCAATCAGCCATCAGGCTGTGTACCCTGATGGCTAGCAGTCAGGGTACACAAATTTCAGTGCTCACCTCTCAGAAGCTACAGAATCAACTTTTGTTGAAAATTAGAGCTATAAGAAACATATCAGTCTTGTGACTGTTAATTCAACAAAGGCAACAGATTCTACATTGTTATCCAGCTTCTAAATGAGGGAGGTTTGTGTGTGATAGTCTGGAAGTTGTGAATACATCTTTGATATACGTAAGGAAAATTAATTCACACATCCATGTATGCTCAGCTAACTGCTTGGTCTCTTTGTTTTTGAGATACATATGCTTTTCCTGCAGTAGACTGTGCACCTGCATGTCCTAGATTGGCCTGAAGACCTGCAGCAGAGTCAAAGGGCGGGACCAGGCACTGATCTGTTGTGGGCTTGGGTGGGAAGTTGCTTCCTTCCAGCACATAACCCATAAATAGGGTTGCTTCTGTTTTTTTACACAGACAAGCTGAAATCAAAAATTGAACTGATGAGTAAGCCTGACTTTCAGTGCAAAGGCTACCAAATGAATCTACTTTGCATCAAGTTTGTGGTAGCATAGCTCTAGCAGAACTAGTGGAATAATAGCAGAGATGAGCTTGTTGTATAAGGGTTACAAAATATAATTTTCAAGGGGATTTTCCTTTAGGCAGAGAATTGGGATGAATTCCTGAACACTTGTGTTGCTTCATACATATATTTTTGGTTTTGTTCCCAGGCAGCATGTCGTTCACTGCACAATAAATAACTATGACAATATGGATATCTAACTGATATTGTATGAGTAAAGCGGATGTTGCTGCATATTTGCCCAAACCCACATTGTGTAGTTTTCAGACACATAAAGGAAAGCGTGTTTTTCCATAAAGCTACTATGTGCGTATTTTCAAATTTAGCATGTTTACTATACTATATACAATTTTAGCTGACTCTTCATACGTTTCAATGTGTTTTCTACTGTAGATCTTTGAAAACTATGCTCATATGAATAATTAGAATAGCATGCTTTTGTTTGATTTACAATATTTTTCCTAGGTCTTCTAGTTTGGAAGAGCCAGCCTGTTCGCTCAAGCTTCTGTTATGTCTGTCACGTAGCATGTAAATAAATGAACTATAAAAAACACACAAACCCAAAAAACAAATAGGTAAAAATGTAAGGAGCATCAGCAGGACAGACACTACTCATATGTTGAGTAGAAAGCACATCAAATTTTTTGTGGGAAGAAAGATAAGAACATTCCAAATAATGATGCAATTATGTCTAAAAATTGTAGAAAAAATGTTTTATTAACTAAAGACAAATAGTCTTTCATTAATAGCTCAAACACTCTGTGTGATAGAAAAAGCTTTTGTGTGAGCTTCTAGGATTATCTATATTTTAACTTTTTTATGTTATCAAGATGAGTAAATGTTAATGTTAATTTGATTTTGAGTAGTTTCTCTCAGTGACATAAGGTAATCTCTCTTTCACTGACCTTGCTTCTATTTCCCTTCTTGTTTGCTGTAGATCAGTATAGCATCTCTGAGTACAACAAAATGTAACTAAAATCAGAATAGTCATTGTTTTGTTTTACATATGTGCACACAATTTTGAACACATAGTTCCAAGCATTTTTTAATTTGAATTGTCACTAACTTCAGTGCATACTTGTTTTCCATTTTGCTTCTACTTATATTTTGCATTTGTTGCCCAACAGATTCATAGTCAGCTACATGACTTTTTCTTTGGGCAACATCCAGGAGGACTTAATGAAGGCAACTAGAAAACTCCTAATGAAAGCATCCAACAACATTTAGGTTGCGTGGTATAAAGGACTATGGTGAGAAATGAGACTGGGGTTGTGAATACAGTCTGAATAAGTAGTCACTTCTAGCATAGGAGGTTTTCACAGTTACTACAGAGCAGCTGAAGGTAGACTGATTTCTAGCGAGGCCAACTGTTCTTTCAGATACCCACCATACCAGGGAGAGATTGAAAAAGTGATAGTTTCCTCTTATTTCAGCACATGATCCAAGGAGACTTTAGCATACTTTAGAATCTGTTAGCACAGCAAATCCTTTCAGATATATGTAATTTTTCACCTTCCAGTTACAATCCAGGAATACCTAAACCATACTAGTTGCGCATACTATTTTGTAGAGTCAGATGCAAAAAGGACTATGTCTTATTTAGGAATTTATGAATGCTGTGGTAGGAGAACATCGAATGAGACTCAAAACATCTGCAATTTCGAATGGCAGACTATGTATTTGGGGAGTATCATTTTGTCATATTTTGTTTATTATTTATTGTCACTGAATATGCATATACTGGCTTCAAAAATAATATTAGCTAATTGTTACAAATTTTGAAAGGAATATCTCCTCAGCACAGGCTTATCTGGTTGAAAGTTGGCATGTTAAAGTCATGAGAAATAATGCGGATGTCTTTGTAGTTTAACTATCTTGTTAGAAAATCTTGTGTTTTCTTTTTTTCCCAGTTATAATGAAATTTGAGACATAATAGCTCTAATATAGGATCTAAGAGTGACATGTAAAGCAGGTATCCAGCATACTGATAACTGACCTCTGTTACTTTGAGAACAAATTATAGTTCTTAATAGCACTATTTAAGCTTAATGTAATTTTCAACTGTGACTAAGTGCTATTCTAAACCTATCAGATTTGGAGAAATTAATTGAGTCACTTAAATTTCCTATTCATCACATCCATCAGGAGAAACATTTATATTTCTCTCTTCTTTTGTTCCAAATTCAGAATCATACACTTCTTCCTGTCAGGTGCTTTAATATAGAATTTTGTCCATCTAAAGCATGTCTTAACTTTTAGACATCAGTAAAATTCATTAAAAGGAGGTGAATTACGTTTTGGGCTGCATTAAACACAGCATATCCAGCCAGTCAAAAGAGGTGATCCTCATGTTATATTTAGCCTTGGTGCAATCTCATCTTGAGTGAGTATTGTGCGCAGTTCTGGGCTCCACAATGTAAAAAGGAGGTTAAAGTACTTGAAAGCATCCAGAGGAAGCAACAAAGATTGTAGAAGGGCAGGAACAGATGTCCTATGAGAAGAGGCTGAGAATGCTTGGGTAGCCCAGTGTGGAAAAGAGGAGGCCAAGAGTTGACCACATTGCTTTCTGCAGCTCCCTGAGGAGGGGAAGCAGGCGGTGGTGCTGGGCTCTGCTCCTAGGACACGTGGGAACAGCATAAAGCTGCACCAGGGGAGGTTCAGAATGGACATTAGAAAAAATTTCTTTACTATGAGGGTGGTCAAACACTGGAACATTACTCCTAGTGAGGTGGTTGATGTCCCATGCCTGTCAGTGTTCAAGAAGCATTTGGATAATGCTTTTAATAATATGCTTTAACTTTTTGTTAGCCCTGAAGTAGTCAGGCAGTTGGACTTGATCTGTTCCAAATGATCTGTTCCAAATGAACTTGATCTGTTCCAACAGAACAATGCTATTCTATTGTATTCTATTCTTAACAACAGCAGCTGTGTGGAGTCAAATCAAAGCTACATCTAGCCCAGTATCCTGTCTCCAAGACCGAATGCATAAGGAATAATACAAAAATCATTGTTTTTATTTTTTTGTTTTTACGAGGAGTCTCTGCAGTCACAACCATGGGGAGATCAGAATTATCTCAGGGATACTCAGCCAGACTTTGGTTTCAACACACTTTGTAACATATTGGATTTTGCTTCCCTGAACTTACTCAGTCCTCATTTGAACCAAAACTTCATGTGGCTACACTACCACACTGATAAATGTATAAATATATATATTTCTTAGATTTAATTTATTGTAAAAAATTCTATTAGAATTTTAATTGAGGGTTTTTTGGCACCTTTTGTCTTTGTTAATGTTTGGAGATTATTTTCAATTGGTTACAGAAACTTTCACTTCTACAATCTCATGTTAAATAAACATCTACCTCCCTATTTTCATATGAAAAACCTAAGTAAAAATTTTACTTAGTAATAGGACCACACAGAGATTACTTTTAATTTTCTACTCTTTTTTCACTATATAGTTGGCTTGTTTCTTTCTTCTTTGTACTCTTTTTATTTTTTAACATCAGATGATCTATCCTAGTATCTCTGATCTTTGAGCCATTGATTTATTTCCTTATTAATATGTCTTTTTCCTTTGATCATTCATTATAGGTTGCTTTCCTGTTCTTACAAGCTCATAGTTTCTATTTTAAGTGTCCCAGTTTGCACATGATGTAGAGATGACATATAGAAGAGGTAGCTGAGCCATGCTCCATCAGGATAAGAAGCAGGCACTGTCCTACGGAAAGCACCACCAGGCCCAGCAGTGATGTGGCCTGAGGGTCTGCTCTACATCTCTGCAAGCTGTTTGGACTTGGCAATGGGCTCCTGGCTGCCTCTATCAGGAGGTGTTGTCTTCTGTTTAAAAGAAAAAGCTCTGAGCCTCAGTAGCGCTTCTGTCAACACTGGTTGTGCAACAAACCCTGCAGAATTTCACTGAATGAAAGAAATAAGTTTGTCATTCTGCAGAGACATGGAGGCCAAATCCCAGTGTTTGTTATACAGCTGTTTTTTGCGGTTGTGGGTGGCTTAGCTCAGGTAGTTTCAAGAAGATTCTAACGTTTTAATACTGTGTTTCAATTTCATCAGGAATTATTATTTGTAATTATCTGTGAAAGGAAATGCAATCCCGGCTCAGAAACAGCCAGTCTGATGAGCTGGCTTTGTGCCTCAGGTCTTGGATTCCTGACATCTCTGTGTGCAGAGGAACTGGAATGGCTAGGAACAAAAGCTGATCCAGAAACCTCAGCACTTGGATACTGCAGCTCCCATGAGCTTCAAAACTCCTAGCTTCATGTCTGTCCAGGCTGAATTTGAGCCAAGAGCCTGCTAATCTTAGAAGACCTGGGGGTTTGGACCTTTGCAGCTGGCAGTCCAGGACTTTCTTGGGTCACAGGTTCTCATGAATCCATTCAGTTGCTCTTTGTAGAACAGAAAGGCTGGAAATTATGTCTTTGAGTTGGGCGACAGAGGAGCCTGGAAGTGGAGGTGACAAATCCTACCTGGAAAGCAGGTTTGCAATGCATGTGCATTTAATTCCATATCATGAAACACGTTTTTGACAATTTTTATGACAATAATTTGGAATTAAGGAGAAACAGTTTTAGAGCAGTGCTAAGTATGTTATCTTGAAGGGCCTCTGCAGGTTTATGGAGGTCTTGCTCTTGGAAATATTGATGTGTCGAAGAAGAGAATTTGAATTATCTTACAATGGCTCCAGAAGTTTGATTTCAACTCTTGTTCCAGATTTGTGCTAAAAAGCAAGACACATTCTTGATTTTTGATGATCTTAAGGTTATTTTCACTTAATGGCATATGCAAATTTGTGTATTGTATATGTTTGTGTTGGAATTTCACAATTATCGTAACTCTGCTTCCCCTAAAATCAGCTGAAGTTTGGCAACCGATTTCAGCTAAAAAATTAGATGTTCATTCAGAAATAAACAAATACTTTTGGCAAATTGAGCTTGTGTTTTTTTTGTTTTGTTTTGTTTTTTTCATAACAGTTATGAGGTTTGCTGATTTTTAAAACTGGAGTGTGTTTTGTGTAATTTACAGACATAAACTAAAATGACAAAGAATTCCAGAACAAAAATTGCAAAGGTTGCTAGGGTTCCAGTAATGTGGATACTTGCTGGTTTTCATTGTTATTATTATTTTGTCTAAAGAAATTAAATACATCTCTTTTCTCTGGATACAAATGCAGAATGTTATCCTTTTTTTTCCACTTTGGATTGCCAGATTCTTATGTGGGTGAAAGTCAATTCAAATGACAAGATCAGAGTTCAAGTTCAATTTGGATCATCTTCCAAACATTCCAGTGCTTACCATTAGTTAATATTTGGATGCTTCTTCGGTATGAACTATACCAGTTTCTTTACTGTTCAGAATCTGAGATTTCTGATATTTCTTGCCTAAGAAGCCTCTGAAAACAGTATTTCTCTTGGAATTACCAGATGTTGAATTTTTGAAAACTTTCCAGTGCATGATCTGATACAAGCAAAAAAATAGTCTAGGTGTTGTCCTGCTTAGTCCAATTTGTTTGGGTTCTTTGCTCTTCCAATCAGTCAGGCAGTAGCTGTTTTTATAACTGCATGTCCTGACTTCCTTTTGCTGTCCTAGCATATGGGGGTCTCCTAACAAGAATTGGCACTGACACTCAATATTTAGGAGAAAAAAGGTCATCATCCTACTTTGATGCTCCCTCTCCAAATCCAAAATTGAGAGAACAGCCTCAGTCTCTCAATCCATCCTCTGTGAAGTAGGAAGAGCTCCTGGAGAGGAGCTCTGTGTGACTGGAGAGAGTTTGCAAGTTCAAAGCATGCATTGCAACAGGACTGGGACTCTGCAAAAATCCTTTAACTATGTCAGTTATAATTTTTAGCTGAAATAAAGATTCTTGGAATTTGACAGTACAATGGATATACATTACTTGAAAGAAACGTTTAGACCCCCAAATTTATTTTTTATCATAGAATCATAGAACAGTTATAGAATATCCTAAGTCGGAAGGAACTCACAAGGATAATGAAGTTCAACTCCTGGCTCCACAAAAAATTTTCTTTTTCTGAGGATATTGGGGGGGCAAGCATAGCATTAATAGTCAGTGAGAAGGACAACAAAAAAAATTGTTATGAGCCACAGAAACCAACTGAGAAACCTTATCTTCTATCTAAATATAAATAAGTAAATAAAAGTTAAGAAAAAGAAAAACTGCAACATTTGTGAGTTTCTGCCATAAACTTTCTGGTTGTCAGTATAACCCAAGCAGTGTAATCAAAGTTTGGATTTCCAAGAACATGGAAGTATTTACTGTTCAATAGAATCCTCCAGAATTGCATGTGACAGTATGCAGTTACTAAGAGGGACATGAAACGGAAATGTAGAAGTAATATTAGTTGTTACCTTTAAATTCCCTTGTGATTATAGGGCATCTTATACCGTACACTAACATATAGGACATAATTAATGAAAAAAACAGCTAAAGCTGACAGTCATGAATTGTATATAGGAAGGAGTACGTGGAGAACCAGTAATACTGTTAAGATCCTCCTCCATTTAAACACATTCTTATTGCTCTGTGTTTCTCCTCAGTAGGGAAATACATTTTTCTAATTAACAAAAAATGTTCCTAAACAACAGTAACATCTTTTGCTATTTCCTAATGTAAACCATGTTCTTAGTTTTTCTAATGGTTTTAAAAAGCCTGTTAAAGAATCTTACCAGGTTAAAACTCTGTGCTGGTAGGTGTGAGATAGAAGATCCAGGACTGAATCCTTTCCAACTGAGAAGATAGCTGAGGTCTCATATTTCATGTTAGTGTTGTCTTCATTGGGTCAATTTGTACATATCAGAAAGTTGTCAAAACAACATTGGCATATAATAAAATATATGAAGTTTGTTCACATTTTTTAAGCAACATTTCTGGTTATCTTTTATGAAAAGAATTTATTTGGGTTCCTGATGCCAAATACATAAGGGTACAACTTTTCTGCTTGTAATTCAGACTACCTAAACATCACAAAGGAGAGAAATGTGTCTCTGTAGTAGATTATTTCCTCATAAATAGTGAGTGCCCTCTTCCAAGTGCAGGAAAAGGCTCATATTCTGAGTACAAACATTGCTATCAAAGCTATATCCTCATACCTTCAGCCTTTAGGGCGTAGGTGTTTAAACATCTTATTAAATATAAGCTTAAATTGATAATGGGCTTTCATGTTTACCTAGCTCACTGTGCAGTTGAAGAAAACAGTAAAAGCTGAGTGAAAAACAAAAAAGCAAAGAAAAAAGCAGCACCAAGTAAAAACTTGACAAAACATATATTATACTATTTTTGTAACAATTTTTGTAAATATCTTTGTTGTTTTGCTCTTCCCTAGAAAAACATTTTAGTCATTTTAGGTCTCTCTTCTACCTGCTTTGTACAGTGTTGCAAGACAGAAAATCAACCAAAGTTTTACAAGCAAAATAGCAATCTCAAATATTCCTGAGTTTACTTTCTGCTGAATATCTCCATTAACAGATGTCAGACTATTTGATTATCATTAATTGGATTTTTAGAAAAGTTTACAATTTCAGAGGACCTGGCTAGGAATTCCTTGCATTATTGACAAAGTTTGTGTTCTGCTTTCTGTCATTTGACATAAACATAGAAAAAATATTTCTCTGAAGTTGTTTTCTGTATTATGTTAAGGAACACTAAAGGGAGAACATTAATTTGATAAGATTCCTTTATAAATTTTGTTCAGTAAGTTTCTAAAGTCTGAATGTTAAATCTGATTTTTGTCTTTATTAGAAAAAAAATTCACTATCTGTTTTTATTTTTATATCAGATAAGGACATGAGTAACCATGAACAGTATCTGTTTTATGATTGCTAAGGGAAATAAACTCAGAGGCTTAGGGGAAACTGTTTGTGGGGTGGTATATAAATAAGTAGCAATAATAAACTTATCTGGTCTTAGAAAGACATAGATAAAAGTGTACTTCATTCTCTTTTGCATTACAGTGGAAAATATGTTATCACAAAGGACTAGATCCTAGCTGAATCTTTCTTAACACAGCTATTAAATGATCATCCCTTTTCTTAAGTGGCTGTTTTTTACACAAAACAGCAACAACAACCAACTAAACAAACAAATAATAAAATTAAAAACAAAACAAAACCAGCATGTCCTTATACAAAAACCTTGTCTTTTAAAATTTATTTTGTAAAAGTATTGAAGGATTTAAAAACAGGAAACACATTTAAAAATATATAATAGGAAAATATAAAATTGTAGGCTACAAAGATTGGCACATTAATTTACCGGATATTAGTCATCACATATCACATCACATAAGGAGTCAAAATATTTTCTATTACAAGCTTCCCTTGAAGTTACTGCTTCCTTTCCTGATGTTCAAAAGCTAATCTACATGCATTGCAGAAGTGTATGGAGATTCATGAACAATTTTGAATTATATATATATGTCTTGTTTCACATAACATTCACAAAGTTTTATAATTGGCTTGCAGTGAAAAATGTGTTCATGTGCGCCCGGTGTATCTGTTGAAGGAGCAGATTCATTCTTGGGGCTACCTCCTCCTGACATACCCTCTAACACACCGGGTGTTGCAGTCAGGTCTGGACTGTGCTCTGCATGTTTGCCCCCCGCAGTCCCAATACCTTGCTGATGCTGTCCCTGCTGGGTGAGCTTGTTGTAAGCAAGGACACACGTATTCAGAGGGCACCAGGGTAATGAGTACCCCACTTGCAGGGGATATCCATGCTTGAGGGCTCCACGCAAGAGAGGTAGTCAATATGTGTCTTCATGTTCCTCATATTCCGGCTATTGTCAATGACTTCTGACTCTTTGATAAAGAGTCCCACTCCAGCTTTCCTGTAGGCCCCCATTAAGTACTGGAAGGCTACTGTAAGATCTCCCTGGAGCCTTCTCTTCTCCAGGCTGAACAATCCCAGCTCTCTCAGTCTGTCTTCAGAGCTCCAGCCCTCTGATCATGTTTGTGGTCCTACCCTGCACTTACTCCAACAGGCACATTCCCTTCTTTTGTTGGAAGCCCCAGTGCTGAATGCAGTACTCCAGGTGGGGTCTCACAAGAGCAGAGTAGAGGTGGAGAATCACCTCCCTCCACCTGCTGGACATGCTTCTTTTGATGCAGCCCAAGACGTAGTTAGCTTTCTGGGCTGCAAGCGTACATTGCTGGCTCCTGTAGAAATTGTTATCAAACAATACCCCAAGTCCTCCTCATGGCTGTACTCAATCTATTCTGCACACAGCCTGTATTTGTGCTTGAGATTTCCCAACTCATGCAGGACCTTGTACTTGGCCATGTTGAACTTCATGAGGTCAGTACAGGCCCACCTCTCAAGCCTGTCAAGGTCCGTCTGGATGGCATTCCTTCCCTCCAATATGTTGACATCACCACACAGCTTGGTGTTGTTGGCAAACTTGATGAGGGTGCACTTGTTACCCCTGTCCATGTCAGTGACAAATATGTTAAACAGTATTGGATCCTGCACTAACCCCTGAGAAATACAGCTTGTCACTGATCTCGACCTGGACATTCCACTGTTGATCACAGCTCTGAGTAAGATCATCCAGCCAATTCCTTATCCGTCTGTCAAATCCATGTGTCTCCAATTCAAGGAAAAGGACGTAATGTGGGACATTGTCAAATGCTTTGCACAAGTCCAAGTAGATGACTTCATTTGCCCTTCACTTATATACCATTGCTGTAAGCCCATTGTAGAAGGCCAGCAAATTTGTTAGGCACGACTGGCTCTTTGTAAAGCCATGTTGGCTGTCACCAATCACCTTTCCGTTTTCTGTGTGCCTTAACAGTTTCTAGGAGGATCTGCTCCATGATCTTGCTAGGCACAGAAGTTAGACTGAATGGTCTGTTGTTCCCTGGCTCTTCCTTTTTACCTTTTTATCTTTTAAAAATGATGGTTTTCTTTTCCAGTCAATAAGAACTTCACCAAACTGAAACAACTTCTCAAATACAACAGACAATGGCTTAGCAACTTCATCTGCCTCGAATGCATCTCATCAGGTCCCATGGACTTGTGCACCTTCGGATTCCTTAGATTGAACCTGATCTTTTTCTACAGCAGATGGTTCTTTGTTCTCATACTTCTTGTCTTTGCTTTCTTGGGTGCTGTGGCTAGAGCACTTGCTAGTGATGACTGAGGCAAAAAAGTCATTGAGTACCTCAATTTTCTCCATGTCCTGAATAAGAAGGCCTCCTGTTTCCATATGGGGAGGGTCCATATTTTCCCTAGTCTTCTTTTTATCAGTGATATAGAAGCTTTTCTTGTTGCCCTTCATGTCCCTGGCCAGATTTAGTTCTGTTAGGACTTAGCTTTCCTAGTCTGATCTCTGGCTGCTTGAACAATTTCTGCCTATTTATCCCAGGCTACCTGGCCTTGCTTCCACCCTCTATATGCTTCCTTTTTAGTTTTTGAGTTAGTCCAGGAGCTCTTTGTTCATCCATGCAGGCCTCCTGGCATTTTTACTCCTAAGCATGAACGTGATCCATGAATATTAGCTGGTATTCTTGGGCTCCTCTTCCCTTCAAGGCTTTCTCTCAATGTACTCTACGAAGAAGATCCTTAAAGAGGCCAAAATGCTCTTCTGAAGTCCAAGGTAGTAAGCCTGATGTGCACTCTCCTTGCTGCTATAAGGATCTTGAACTACACCATTTCATGGTCACTACAGTCAAAGCGGCCCTTGACCTTGAATGTGAATTCCCCACCAATCATTCCTTGTTGGTGAGAAAGAGGTCCATTTATATCAAAAATTAATTTGTTAACAGTACCAAACAGTTAACTATCTCACGTGCTGGTGCGTTGTTGGTGACTCACACACAAGCAAGCAATGTTGTTTATATTGTGATTTCAATTAGCGATCCACAGTGAAGGTATATTATTCTGAAAATAAAAATCCATCATATACGTTAAGTACTGGTTGCATCTGACAAAACTGTGATCAAATTCTAGTGTTTTTGAACTCTGAACAGAAATAAGACAAAATATATTATTATTCTTCATTTTCACAGACTAAGATGTCAAAAATATCATTTCAGCATTCTGTCAAAAGACAGAAAAAAAAATCAATATACTTTAACGAGATTTATAATCACACTCATTAGGACAGAAAACAAAAATTTAAACTGCTTTAGCTAAACAAATATCAATAATTTAATAAGAATTAATTAAGAGTGTTTAACAGCAGAGGGCATTCTAATTTTCTAGGAGGATTTTAAAAGGAAATTTTAATTTAAATGAGTACTGTGGGTCATATGTAAAGAAATAGTAAGAAAAATGTTGATGAGGCTAAATCTCAGAGGAAAATGTTAAGATCTATATCCATTTTAAGTAGACTGTTTCTACTATATTATGTGTTTTGAAATCGAAGGAAAAATCACTAATATTTTCTGCTTTCAGGGTCCAAATATTTGTTCATGTGGAAGCTGTTTTGGATCTATGTATGAATCCATGTATATATTCATGTGTGTTCTTATATATAGGTATATTTTCTACATTTCAGTTTGTGATATGCACAGAAAAAATACTCTTATTATAGTCAATATAAATATATTCATGTGAATTTGAAGGAAACGTACACATACATCTGCATATATGTTTAATAATAAAATATTTTCTTCCAGATTCACAACTGTAAGACACAAGTGACTAAAGTGTTTTGAAATACCTCTCTGTGATCAGTGTGATTTAAGTAAAGCATTTAATCTTTTTATACTTCGGGTATTGTTCTACCATTCACCTTAAAGCAAAATTCCCACTAAGCAAATGTTGTACCTTTACACTTTTGTTAAGAAATATCTGTCAAAAATCCCCTTTTCAAAGCAAAGGCTATGCTCTGAAACAGCTTCAGCACTGTATTTTGCTAATTTATTGTTCTCAAAACAAATTCATGAGCACATAATTCATAATTTAAAAATGAACATCTGGAAGCTCAGAACAGATGCAGTCTGAGAGTAAGGTGGCCAGAGAAATGCTTCCCATCTACTGGTGCTGAGGGTTATATTGAATTTTCTTCCTGGAGCAGGAATGCAAGGCAGTGCAATGGCTTTCATATGTTTACAAATGGTGCGTGAAAAGCATCACCGCTCAGCATCATTTGAGTAAGTTAGACCCATAGGTTGTGTGCTCAGCATGGATTTTTCCTGTCACAAGGGAGGATAAGCTCATCAGGTCTGTTAGGTCAGAGGTTGAATAGGAAAGGCAAGAGACCATGGAAGAGTTCCCACCACCATGCCCTACTTCTAAATAAATAGAGGACTTCAGTCTCCACCACTATCAGGTCTTCACTTTTCACAAACACTTAATCCAGCAGCACAAATAGGCTTTTTATTTTTTTTCTCCTTAAAAGATAAAAAGACACCTACAGATCTTATTCTGTTTGCCTAGGCCTGTCTGCCTTTCTTTACCATTTGTGATGATTGATTGCTTCTGTGTCTCATCAATTAAAAATGTTTTAGAGTACAAAGTCTTCAGCATGTTTAATAGAATCTAGTTAAGTAAACATCCTCCACCAAAGCAGCACAAGTAGGGCTTAAAATAAATACTGCTACTGTGCCAAGTTCATAATTGCTTGCACATTTAGCACTTTACCATGTCCTAAGCATAACCATAAAAAAGCCTTTGTGTACTTACTGTAGTTGTCATGAAACTATAACTGTTTAAGTATTGCAGGATATTTACATTTCTGAAATACTTGATTTTCCAGTTTATATCATAGATAGAATTTTTTTCAAAGAACCAGGAAGCGAATCCTGAATATGAACAGTGGTCAGGTTTTGTTAATTAATGAACCATACATGTGCTGCTGTACTTTCTACTAATAAAATATATTTTGAAGGATCTAATGAGAAAGGTTCCAACACATCTGTCACTCCTAGTATTACAAACTTCAGTAGAAAGTTTTTTCCATCTGTGATTTTGATTAAAGATGGATATAATCTATGAGGGCTGCTCTGAAAGCAGTGCCTCCTATTTTATGATGTTGGCCCATGATGTCAGAAGTGGATGTTGGTGGTACGGCAGCAGAGACTGAACCTTCCCACCAATATTTCATTACATTTTGTTGCTGTGCAACAAATGGCAGCAGAGGGACAGTCTGACAAAACAGCTCCTGACAACAATGCTTGTAAAGGAAATCAATAATACGCATTGAAAAATAATTAGGAAATCGAATATAAAGATGATAAAATGTACAAAAGAGAACAAAGAAAACAGTGTGTGTACAATGTCAAAATTCTTCTTTACATCATTTTTTTGTTGACTGGTGATTGTAAGAAGTTTTTGAAACTTCGATTGAAAAGAATGGTAGACCTATCCATACTAAGATAACAAGCAATCTCAGCCTCGATATTTACCAGATATGGATCCAAATATTGGTTTTCTCTCTTTTTTCTCTGTATTGTTCTGTTAGTTTGTTTTCCTTTTGTTTCTCTTTTCTTCTCTCTCTGGAGCATATGTAAGCATATGCTGTAGGTTTACACAGTACATTGAATAGGCACCTAAAGATGTATTAGAAATCATACAACAGTGCCCTTGTTAATATCAGAGGATGTAGCCAAACTGTGGGAAAACATACATATATATATAAATATATATATAAAACATGGATAGCACCTTGGGAAAAACTGAAATTTTGAATTCAAAGGTAGTATTATATAGTAGCTACAATTATTTGACTCTAAAGTCACAGGGTAAGTAGTATCTTCCCTGCTGCCATGGATTTGATTGGATACTGCTGCTCCAGTTTGTCAGTATTTTTCTTCACTGGAGACACCAAAAGCAGGTGCAGAGCTCCCAGTGTTGTTTTGTGAGTGCCAAATTGTTCAGGCCATTTTACAGGTAAATGCCAAACAGGGAGAAAGCCTCTCAGCCTGAATGCCATGCTCCACTCCACCAGGACATCCAGGATAACACTTGTAGCCATCCATCAACTGCATTTTAACTGAAGTAGGCCAGTCCGTTTTTTACTTGCATTTTTTACCTGTCCAGCCCACTCGTGCCCAGTGAAAGGCAAGCAGAAGAGATGGGCAGGAGTCAACTGAATTGTGTGAGGCCTTGTTACAGCAATCTGCAAACTGCATGCTATGTATTTTATTTTGTGTTTCTTCTTTAGTATGTAATAATTTGTAGCACAGTATTAATAATTTTAAAATATCAAAATATGTTACTAATGTAAATGATCAAATGTGTGTTATATATGTTTTACAAATATGGAGCTTTGGGAAGTAGTCGGATACATAACACTAAGCTTCATTCAGCCATGGGTAGTTTGGTTCCATTCAAGCAGCCCTTTTGATATTGTTAAAATTCTTGATCAAAAATAACCAGTCTTAGGTCTCTTCAATCCTTAATGAAAATTCAACATCTCTACTTGAAAAAAAGTCTAAATTCAATGGTACCATATCTGTGTGTTGGAGTATCTAAAAGATCAAGGCACTGACTACAATTTTATTTTATTTTTTTCATCTAAGTCAAAGTTCTAGCAGTCAGAGGGGCTGAGGAAATTGAGTGATGTGGGTATCTAGCCAGAATTTTCATGTCCCACTATGAAGCCAAAAAACTAAGATCTTCCTCTGTACTAGGATGGTGTTTAGGTACAAAATGTAGCAAACAGACAAAATAGCCCTTAGTGTCTTTTACAGATCTGTTTTTGTTACAATGAATATCCCAATTCTTTCAATGATATTAAAGAATTCCATTATTATTTTGCCTGTCTAAATACCCTGGTGCTGTAAATTCTCCTCTGAAAGGGAGAACTGTCCTCACTACACCCCTTCTCAGGAAGAAGAGCATCATATTTTTCTATGGTATTGAGGGGATAATAGATTAAGTGACTTTCTCAAGGACACAGGAAATCTGTGGTAAAGCAGAAAATGGAATTCAAATATCATGAACCTCTAGACAGCAGTGTTAACCACATTATCACCAAAGCTTGGGCCTGAGATAAAAAAAAAAAATCAAATGTTTCAGACTGAAGCTCATAAGACTTCCAATCCTTCCACAATCACTCCACAGTGGAGCTTAGTGAGACCTTGGTTATCAGCTGAATGTGGAAATGTGGAAACAACTGTACTGGAAAATACACAGTAAGGGTTGCACTTGGCATTCATGGAGGAAACAAAATACAGATTCTGAAAGTCTTAAAAGACTCTTTTGGATGGGCTTTGTAGCCTGTGATTGTGAACTGGGTAGCACAGAAGAAATAGTGTGTTCTCCTGTGTGGTAGGTGTGGTAGACAGAGCACCCAGCTGGTGCCACACCTCTCACCACAGCTAGGTGCTTGGGTAGTGCTGGCAAATTGCTAGCTGTCTTGGTTAATGTATGTTGGATAAGAGGAAGATAAAAAGATGCAGTCTGTCCAGACACAGTAAATTAACAGAGAACAAATGAGAAACAGTAAGCAAGCACCCAAATTTTCTTTCAGAGTAAGGTTAGTCCATTTACCAAGTCTTCTGTTGACCAATTATCAAATTATGATTCTGCCATATAATCCATGCCCTAAAAT
Organism: Penelope pileata; assembly: GCA_013396635.1. NCBI lineage: Eukaryota > Metazoa > Chordata > Aves > Galliformes > Cracidae > Penelope > Penelope pileata. The sequence goes on from WBMW01003773.1 coordinate 18,529, forward strand.
CTATGAATCTGCCCTAAAATCTAAGAAATTGAATGCATTTTCATAATTATCACAGCAGCTAATTTTTGTTGTTTGGAAGAATGCCAGATAGGGTTAAAACAAGCATATAACTCCTGTGTTTGTTCTGGTCTGGTTTTTAATTAATGCTGAAAATAATTCAGGGTTTTAAAATCAAACAGAACACTCCAAATGAATGAATAGTAAACTCACTCTTCCTAACATGTTAGGAAATTCTAACACTGATTTAAAGGAGAGATTTTTTGTTTCACAGTATTTCTTCATGATTATTGGATAAGGATTTGATGTAAAGGACTGCTACTTTTTTTTGAGTCTACTTATAAAAATCTTTTTTCTTTTTTTTCTTGCTGTTTCTTTTATATTCCTTTTTTTTTTTCTTTTTCTTTCCAGAAAGATCTATTTCTTGAAATTACCATATTATGGAGGAATTTTTTTCATGTAAAAGCAAAATTAACTAGCTAGTAACACACAATTTCATGAAAAAAAAAGGAGGGGGGGCATGGAAATACAATCTGCATTTACTGGAGAGATAGAAAAAAAATCTAAAAATAAAAACAAACACTGAGAATTGACATTTGATACATGTAAAATCTGATAAATGTAATTGAAATGTTTATGTCCCTAGAAATTTTTATTTCATAGCATCTTCAGACCAAAAATGTTGATAACCCATACTTAGAATTTTGGGAAAAGTCATAATTATTGTGTAAAGCTCTGCTCTAGAGCTCCTTATTAGTGCTTCAGTTTCTTGGAAGACTGCAGTGTCATGCTGCATTTTTCTAAGGTGACGGTTTAGTGCATTAACATTTCCAGAACAACCCCTTTCAGCATCCCCCCATCTCTGTTCTGTTTTCTTTGAAAATAAACTTACAAAGTGGACACTGTGATTCACCAGGAAATTCAGTGGTTAAATTGGAAATACACTTTGGAAAGAGATGACTACACCCATGGGTGGTCAGACTGACATATTTTAGCGTGAACTGTACTGTCTTTTTGGAAATATAAATAAGAGAGTAAGAGAACACAGGAACACTTGAATAACATTTTGATGGGTGTTTTTTACCCTTCACGATAAAGTGAATTATAAACAAATCCAAATATCAACAGGCTAAGTGATACCTTTCCCTTTCCATCTGAAAAGTTTGATGAAGTTGCAATGAGAGATACTGTTGGAAGATTTAGTGCAAACGTCTCAGGAACCCGCTTCTGTGAAGTTCTATTGCTAGAAGGTAGCAGAACAAAGCTTCCAAGTTAGACAATTTAATTTACATAAAAGAAAGCATGAAGTGACAGATTTATCTATACTATACTATTTAACTGGGGTAAATAACGAGAAGGCTGAGGAAAAAAAAATGCTTTGTTCTCAACACAGGCAAATACCTGAAGAAAGAATTTGGAATCTGATTGCAGATTAAATTTTATGGCTGGATCCCTTTTCAGTCCTTTTCAGTCATAAACTTTGAGACTCAAACTCCATGGCTGAATTTGAATTTTGCAGCTTGGCACTGTTTCTGATAGTTGCCACTACCAGATGTTTCTGATGACAGTCTTTATTTATTTTTAACTCTGTTGATAGGAGCCATCTGCTTCCCAAATATCTCAGCTGTAATTTATATCTAATAATTAACTGGCAATGAGCTGAACTGAGCAACTTTATAATTGAGTAAGCATTTGTAAATTCATTCTTTTCTCCTGCTTACCTAATTGAGGATTTTAAATTTCTCAGATGTGCAAACCATAGTGTGCTTTCCAGTGAATTAGGACCTATCTATACCAATATGAAGTTAGCTTACTTTTCTTTGATGTTTTTAACCAATTATGAACCAAAGAGTCAGCATTGTCTATAAAAATATTGTCTATATATATGAACTGAGAGTATATCTAATATAGATAAAATGACATTTAATCCTTGTAAAAGAGAAAAATAGAATGAAATAGAATCAAGTTATATTTTGGTAAAATTGCTTTGTAGGAGACATTTACATTTTTCCCCTTTCCTCGCCTATACTCTTTAAAGTCTGACTCAATTTATCAAGGATAAGATAAAGAAATACTATTAGCAAATGTTCTTAATGTTGTTGTTCAAAGAAAATAATGGAGGTTCATGGAATTTCTCATGCAAATTTTAAGAAGGCAGTCTGATCACATTTCCTTCTGTTGATTACAAAGAGTTTTTTGCCTTTGATAATAGTTCTTATGGATTTTGGCAGTACAAATCACTGCTGAGAATTGCTGATGATCTATGATTTATAGTTAAATGTCAGCACCAACTTTGAAAACATGACTGTTCTTTTCTTCAGAACTGCTCTGAAAATCCCTTGGGAAAAGGAGAATTGTCTGGCCCTTCCATTTCCAGTCTGATCAGGAAGTTCAGGGGAAGAAGAAAGCTAGAATAATACCAGAGTATTTGTACAAAGTTAAAGCTGAATCTGGAGTGAAATCAAGTGTATCCCTTTTTTTTTTTTTTTTTTTTAAATTAGGCATGTAATGCTTATAAGCAGATAATTTTATCTTGGTGCTTTGGCCACATCTTACGGATGCCACAATGTCCTACTCTGTAATGAGAACATGACTTCTAATATTTTATGCCTTTAGGGTCTGCACATCATGGAAATGTCATTTTATGCCCTGAGAGGACCCCCTGAGAAGTTGGACTTAGGAGATAAGGCCAGTCTGTGAACTAGCTCCCTAGTGTACTAGTTTAGACACCCAAGCCACAGAACATAATTGAGTCTTGTCACCTTCCCTTTCTTCTGTGCCCATTCCTGGTCTCGTGCTCTCAGTTCATGCAGCCTTTAGAGCCATGATGGGGAGTAGCATTTTTGCTAGCTTTGAAGTGCAGAGGCAAGAAGGGCACTTTGTACAGAGTTCTTTTTGAGCACTATACTGCCCCATATTTACCTTTCTATTACTACATAATATCTAGAAGAAAACATAAACAAACTACTGTATTACTTAACACCTTTTACTTGTCTCCGGAGTAACCAATGGTCCTGGTTTTAGTCTTTACTCAGACATTTCCATTGGCTTCTGGCTAATTTCAGATTTAATTTTAAAGCTTGATCTTTTTTGTGTTTTAGGACTTCAGTCTTATACAAGGACAGAAATGTTCAAACTCCAGTTCTCTCTTTGAGTTGGCAAATCTCTTAGGGTCTTTGAAATTTTGGCATGGAAGAAAAACAGAGGGCAGGTGAGAATGGATAACTGCCAAGCTGAGCTACTTCAGAGATGTACAGTTTATCAGCTGTATATAGTAGAATCAAGGAAATATATGGAGTGAAATCAAGACAGATTTAACTTGTGCACAAAACAATAAAGCAGTGGCACACAAGGAATTTCTCGGTGTGACAAGCGTCTTTGCATAGTTGGCTCTGAAACGAGCTCTGCATGGGGCTCATTAAAATTCTGCAGTCATGGTCCACAAACAGAGCAGGACACACAATGAATAAAGGCCTGTACAAACACAGAGTTCCAGGGAAAACCAGATTGCTTTGTTATAACCTGAAAGTCCATATTCTCACTAGTATTCCTATTGGCTTCAGTTACATGAGGGAGTCCTCAGTACTATCTAAAGAAGAATCAGCTCTGCAGACTCATAAAAACCCCCTACCAGTCCAAATACATCAATTCACCTTTCCTTCATCATGTTGCATCAGTATGGCTAGGTGTTTTTATTCTTTTCTTTTTTCTTTTCCTTTTTTCTTTTTTGAACTGTAAAAATGTAAATATGAGAAAGCATGTGAGGGCAATTGTGCATATCATCTGTAACTCTTGCATAAAGAATTAGTGAAGAAATTTTTTTGCTCACATCCTGACAGAAAAACGCTAGTTTTCAAAAGTAAACAGATTTTAAGACATGAGAAGAACAGTCAGCCAGAACTCCTTTGTAAAACAGATAATTCCTTTACAAATCCACAGCTTTTATTTGAGTTGGAACGCATTTTCTAGAAGGAAATCTAAGGTGCAATCCTGATCCTATCATCTCACAGAGATAAACAGCTAGCAGGAAGTGGAGAATTGAGTTCTGATATTTTTATTTTAATGCAGGGTAAAATCTGCCCTAAATTATAGTTTGTGAACACTAAGGCTCGCAATGAAATAGTAAATGTTGTACAGAAGTGTTCTTAAAGAAGAAAAAAAATTCCTTGTCATTAACATACAACAGTTTCTCCAGAAAAGTCCAATCCTGTTCTCCTTACTCAGGTATCACTGCACTGTATTAATTTAATCTGGATTTTAACTAAATAAAGAATTGCAGGGTCTGATCCCATGCACTCTGGTTGATATAAATTCAATAGGATAACTCATTAAGGAAACAAGTCAAAAGGAGTTTTTCTGTTTGTAGTGTGAGAGATGTTGACAGCAGCTAACCTTACCAGCAAGCTTGTAGCCTCTATGAAAACCTGCTCTCTTTCAGATTTTTGGGACATGCTGCCAATGAAATTTGGCAGATTCTGTATTTGCCACTGCTGATCCATTTTAACAAGGTTTGTGGATCATTTGAAAGCTGCAAAGCAAAGTGAGACTTTGCTTTTTTTGTTTTGCCAATTTCATTTAGCTTTGGCTGGTAGCTCAGGGTCATTTCCAAAAGCCCAATGGACATTTTTATTAGGTTTCCACAAGGGCACTACTTGCTTTCTTTTCCTGGCAGATTTCCATACTTGCTGTGACTAATGCTACCTCTATTGTTATTTGACAAGAGAAAAAAAAAGACAATTTTTTCCATTCCCCAAGGAGAGAAGCTGTCAGCTACCAGAAGAATAAAGACTTCAGTGTTTACCTTTCCACATGGCCTGATGGCTGCACAGAGGCAACGGGAGATTTTAAATGGATTGAATGAAAGAATATGCAAAACGGCGCCAGTGGACTGAAAAAGTAAATAATTTGCATATTTCTATTTGTCAGTCCACCCTTTCTTCAGTGGCATATTACTATGGAAACAAGGAAAAATCACTTCAAGATAGCTATTAGGATTTCAGCCAGAAATGCTCACCTTTTTGCCACTCTGTAGAAGGTTGCTATGTCATCTGGATGCACTAAATCAAATGCCCCAGTGATTCAGAGTGTCTAGAGTGCCTAGCTATTTATTGCTGTCAGGACTGACCTTACATATTTACTTAAGTGGAATTGCCAGTGGAAGTAAAAGGGTGTTTTGGCTGAGCAGAAAATGAAGAGTTGCATTGCTGGGAGCCAACCTCTGCTCAGTGCCCAGTCTTATCATAGAATCATAGAATGGCTTGGGTTGGAAGGGACCTCAAAGATCATCCAGTTCTAACTCCCTGCCCATGGACAGGGCTGCCACCCACTGGCTCAGGCTGCCCAGGGCTCCATTCAACCTAGCCTTGATCACCTCTAGGTATTGGGCATCCACAGCTTCTCTGGGCAGCCTGTGCCAACACCTCAACATCCTCTCAGTGAAAATTTTCCCCCTGACATCTAATCTTAATCTCCTCTCTTCCAGTTTCAAATCATTCCCCCTTTTCCTATCATTATCTACCCATGTAAAAAGTTGATTTCCCTCCTGTTTATAGTAACAAGCCTGGATGTTAGACAGATGTATTTGAGTGGGAAACCTCAGCTTCCTCATCCCTGGATAGCTCTATGAAGATTGCATTTTATGCCTTCTACAGAGAGGGAGGATTTTGTGATACTTGGATCCTTATCTTCACTTTGCTATTTCACCTTGAATTCTTTCTCAAGGGAGGTGCAGCAAGAATTTCTTGGTTTTCTTAATAAATTCTGTTCCCATCCTCGGACTGCTCATCATTTCAGGAAGTACAGACACAGTGGTCGTACTCCTTAGGGCACTCTTCAAGTGTCTTACCCCTTACCTGGACTACCTGAGATATACATTTTTTTAAATGAATGATATTTTTGCCATGTGTGTATGGTTCACAGGGGACCAGGCAGGTTATTCAGGAGAGGAAGCAATGCAGAGAGTGTGTGGTATTCTTTATTTGCATTCCAGTGAAGGTAGAATTTTTGTGAGAACTCAATTCTAGAAATTTCTGCATATGCATGCAGTTCAGGGGATCAGAAGGCTTTCACTTCTCATTCTTTCCCTAGCACAGTAGCACAAATGAAGCATTTATGGTCCTCAAAGCTCCTGTGGGTGCTGTGCTCTCAGCTGAGAATCAGTAATGTGGCCCAACAATCTCAGCTGGTGTAAACGGTGTTGGAGGGAACTGCATGCTGATGTATGGCACTGCCGATGCACCTCTTCCGAATGCTGGGGTCCTCCTACAGGCCGATGGCTCCTGCTCCTCCAGTGAGGTTTTGCAGCAGTGCTTCCCACCACACTTCAAAGGGCAGTTCAAAGGAAAGCAGATATATTCAGGCAGATTTTTCTCAGTTAACATTTCTACATTTCTCAAGGTTTTCTGTGTATCAATCCTCCTTCATACACTACTACATCAGCACAAGCAGAGAGTTTTGTCTGAGCAAATGCTAAAAGGCTCAGCAAACCATGCATGAGCTCTGGTGCCAAAACTGCTGACCTGTATCACTGCTTGCCGATACTGATCCAGTCAGACTGATAGAAGATAACAGTATGTCTTCCTCAAAACTGGTGCATATTTGAAGTGCCCAAGCGACGTAACAAATAGATATAGCTGGTAATTTATATATATATGTGTGTGTGTGTTTTTATATATTTTATATATTTTATGCATTTGCATTTCCTAAGCTTCAGAAAAATTATGCTTGAGAAACAGAACTGTACCATGTCTTTCACTTAAAGGCCTTTTGAATAATTTGTTGTAGTTAATCATATTTTTTCTGAGCCTCAGCGGCTAATATATGTATGCTTAAATGGCCAAATTAACCATTTTTTAAGTTATAAATCTTGTTGGAATTACTAAGTCTTATTGAACTTACCATTTTAGCTCGATGGAACAGATAAAATAGGTCTGTAAATCTGTTTTTGTAATTTTTTGTACATTTTTATCAAGAACAAGTCATCTTCTTAGTGTATAGATTGTTACAACATCAAAAATGTTACAAAAATGCAGTTAACATTTCTTTAATAGACTGACTTAGTTAAGCTTATGAACTCTCTGTTTATGTCATGGTGTTTCAGCACTCCAGAAATTGCATTACATTGTGCAGATGAGGAGCAAAACTCACTTGAGCACTGTGGACTTAGGATAGAATTAGAAATGTCTTGGGCTGTTTGTCTTAGTTAACCTATTTTTTTCGCTCTGACTGTCGAGCTCTCTGTTACATATTTATAGTATGAAACTGGGAGCCTCCCACAGATACTCATTTTCTGTGTCTGTATTTGTTTCTTCTACTTTAATGCCAGTATTATTTTAACAGCGTTTATTTTTAGTTATTGAGATAGTCTGAATCTAGTGGCAAAAACTGAGATAAGTCTGTGCTATCTGGGAGTTTGGAGTCCAGTTGTTTGAGCCTGTGATAATTATACTTGTTAAACAGTGTAATATATCCAGATTTTTTTTTTCAATTGCATTCATATATATTTTTTGCAGTTGAGTTGACTTTATAGAACTGACAAGTGGTGAAAGAATACATTTCATCAACCCAAAGCACCAGCTAGATTTCTCGGTCAGCTGTTGTGTTAATACACTTTCTGTGCAGGGATCATATTGAGATTGGCATATTGCTAGGGCACTCTCATCACTACAGGTTCATTAACCTACTGTTGTTATCTCTGCAGTCTGAAAGGTCTTAGCTGCATATGGTAAGCCAGATAAGGACTAACTTGTATTTATTTAACTGACTTACTGGGTCAACCAGAGACCTGAGAATTCAGTTTTCTCCTCTATAGAATAAGAATAATAGCAGTTTCTTACTGCCTAAAGGTGCTACATAGATAAATAAATAAATTGTAATGGTGAGATATCAAAAGAATGGGGCTACAGTTTGAAGTTGCTAAGATTTTGGCACAGGAATAAATCTGATAGATCCACTCAGGCCTAAACAAACATGAGGAGGTTTGAATACACTTTTATTTAAATAGTACAGTATAGTTGGACTGAAACTCTTTAATAAATACAATATGAAAGCAAAGGTTTTTAAAACAACTTCATATTCTTCCCCTTTCCAAAGAAGAACCACACAGATATGAAGACGATTGGGTTCACAAAGAAATGTATGCACTTGCCCTTAATGCATTTACCTAAATGATAAGTTTTAAGCTACCTTCATCCATCAGCTGTAGATCCATGTGGTATGGCCCAGCACCCAGGGTATTGAATGGATAAAGTTTTTCCCACTGAAGTTATTTCAGTTTAATATACAAACAAACAAACAAAAACTTTAAATAGGTCAATTTGAAATGAATTTATTCCCTAAAATTACAAATAATTTTTCTGCACCATTACCTGTGGGAGCAACTGTCTAAACAAGATGCTGCCATATTGTTCTGGGAGTGATTTTTTACTAATGTCAATGAGAATGCAAAACAAACCCAAACTGAAGTTTTTGAAGTATAACTGTCAGAGAAAGAAACGATTCTCAGGCTTATGAGTGTAGAGTTGATGGTCTATAAAGTCAGGTGTTTAAGTTTTCAACAGGCACTCATTACGCCCCTATGCTCTGAGTCATGCTGTGCTCAGAGGCTTAGTCCCCCTTTCTAAATTTGTGGAGTTTTACTGTGTTTCAGGTAAAATCAGAGTTGCATCACTGGACTGCAGACTTAAAAGTGCCATAATTTCGACAGAAAATTCCTTCCTTCTGAGTAAGTGGAAAAAAGTCACTCTCTGGTACAAAAAATAGAGAGGCACCTTACTCAGGAGTCTCCACACCTCTCATCACCATAACACCCAAGTGCTTCTGGACCATTGTGAAAATTTCTGTCAGGAAGTCAGTTGCAATTCCTATTTCAAAGAAAGGAAATTAAGTTACAGTGTAGGTTAATTGATTTTACCATGGTAAAACAGAAAAAAAAAATCTGAAGTGGGAACAGGATCCATCTCTCTATAGTTTCAGATTTGCTCCTGATCAACACTTTCCAACAGCTTTTCTGATCTGGGTCTTCCATGTCTAAGGGTGGAAGAATTACATTCACAAAGATTTGGATTGGAGAATAAATTCATTATGTGAATTAAATCAGGTTTTCTTTCACATGTCCTTCCAGCCCAATTAGTAACCAACTCCTCCTGTGCTGAGGACTCCACGTCTGGACGCAGTACTCTGGGTGAGATCATGCTGTATCCTGTACTGATGCATGTAGTTATTCCTCCCCAGGTGTAAGACTCTGCACTTGCCCTTAGAGAACCTCATCAGGTTCCGCTCTGCCTGGAGAGTTCTTCAGCCTGTCTAGAAAGTGGGAAAAAACAACTGTTTTGATGAATTTCTACTAATGATATGCTTTTTCAACACAGACCAAATTTAAATGTTTCAGAAAACACAGGGACCAAGCAGTAGACTGAGCTGAATAAGAAATATGCCTAAAAGTTGATTTTATCTGACAGCCTTCAGTAGTTACAAAAATGTAATTACATTAATTTGAAACATACCCTATGATTGGTTTTAGAACATCTTTACAAATGGCCTAATGCTCTTGGTTGTGGTTTGAACTTTTTACAAGAGCTGATAAATCATTACGAATATTTTTTTTCTTCATCTATTGAGTTCTGAGAGCATTGGTGGTTAGAGCTGTTCTCTAACAACATTTTTTTTTACAGCCTAGTTCTACTTGATACTTACTTCATTGCTGCTGATTTTCACAAAAGTATTTGCAGTTCCAAATAAGTGAGTTGAATAAAAAAGAACTATTGGGAACACTTAGAGTCCAAGATTTATTTTCTTGAAATGTAAACATGAGCTAATCCCTATTTTCCTAAAGGAAACTAAGGCATGGAGATGCCAAATGGAGACAGTGGCACAGTAAGATTTAGACCACAGGAGTTTCTAATTTGTTCTGTCTATTCAGTTTGGCACTATAAAATGACCATTTCCATCATGCTTGCTTATCTCAGATAATCACAAGCTTTTTTTCAGTTTCCTTTCAAGGATCAGTGTGCCAAACACTGTCATGCAGCGACTGCTATTGACATGGGCAGCCCATGTCAAACTTAACACCACATGATCACATTTTTGAACAGCTTAAATTAGAAGCTAGTTAAAATCACATTTATTTAAAATGATAAAAGAGTTAGCAAAGCATGCCAAAACAAGCAGTAATTACCCCAGCTCAGTTATTATTTGATAGGACATCCAGAATGGCCAAGGGAAACAAACGTACCATGTGTACTGTCCAGCTCCAGGCACTTGAGTTGTATGGATATATTAGGAGTGCAGAAGAATTATACAAACAGTGAGGAGAGGAGGGGCCTACGAGGGGTGATGCAGTTCAGCTATACTGTGAGCCTGCCTTTATAGATTGTCTGAACAATATCCAGATCTGTGCTCTTTGCAGAAGGCCAGGCATATGTTCCTTTTGACCTTTAAGGTACAAACATAAATACCAACATCATGCTGCATGCTGCTTGAGTCTAGTGGGAACTTGACACTGGCTAAGATGTCCTCTATGATTTTTTGAATACAGTAGATGAAATAATATAGAGACAGAGCAGTTAGAAAATCAGTGCCTCAGTTCCTCAGTTTAAAGATGTTTCACACCTCCTAAAGAGATTTCTGTTATCCAGTTATCTTAAAATAATGCTTACTTTAAGTCAAATTAAGGTAACAGATGAATAAGGGCATGGTGTTCAAAATAGGTAACACAGTTATAGAAATTTGTAAAATACGTAAGTGAATTGAAAAAAAAAATTGCATTAGCATGTGTGTTTTAAGGATGTGTTTGTTAGTGTTTTCTCTCTGTGCCTATCTGACTTGCTCTTAGCTTCCAAAAAGATGTTAGTTAGAGCATAAGTATTTATCTAGAAGGCACAATCTGAAGTAATACCAGTCTGGGGGACCTCTGTTGGAGACCCCTAAGAGTGGTCTTCTAGGACCATATCCTTTGAATACTGTCTGTCTACTGATGAGTCAAGTAAGTCTTTGCAGCATTGTCCTCTTGAAGTCTTTAAAGTGTAAGTTTTGATCCCTAGCCTTCAAATTAATTTCTTCAATTTCTATCTTCAAGAATTAGCTTCACTATTCCTCTCAACTGAAATAAATTTTCTTTCAGTTTCTTAGTAGCTTGTTTTTATTTGTTTAGGTGCTATCACAAGCCTCTCCGAGGATGTGGTCATGGCTCCAAGCCTGTTGGTGTTCAAGAAACATTTGGATAATTATCTTAGTTATATGGTTAAACTTTTACGTTGCCCTGTGGGGAGTCAGGAGTTGGACTTGATATATGGCACAGGACCCTTTCCAACTCAGGATAGTCTATAATTCTATGATTCTGTAATCATTTGTTCTTGGCTAAGTATTAAATATCTCCTTGCCTTTAGAAGGACCAAACTTTACCTCTTTTCTTCTCATCGGAGATTCACTGGCCTGTTTGGCGTGAGATTATTGTCTTTCATCAGATCTTGTATTTGGTCAGTCACACTAGTGAATTATCTTTTTGACTAGGTGAGATGAAAATTTTGTATTCACTTTCATGTGTGATAATTAATTCAGACGCACTGTCCCTAAAGAGTTATACTTGTATATAGACAGATGGCATAATTATAGTTTGTGGAAAGACTATATAGAGTTATAGAATAAGAAGTAAGAAACTTCAGTGCAAAAGCTTTTATCATCTCTTTCTTTCTGATGTTTAAGAACTGAACTGTAATTTGGTTTCTTACAAACATCTGTGGATTCCTTTCCACTGTCAAGACTATAGAAAAATTTTCTCTGATGTGACAAGTAGTTTACATGAATTTTTGCTGACATTATTATACATTTCTTTGTCAAATATTAATGACAAAAACCCACAAATACAGTAAAAAGTCATTTTAGCAACATATGCTTGTTACCTCCTTCTTCTGTCACTCCCTGCCAGTTATTTAGTGGAAGACATATCTGGTAATACTTGTTTCTAGAGAAGTTAAGATACTGGAATCCAGAAATGATTTGTACTGCACGAAGTAATGCAAAATATAAAAGAGTGACAATGTGAAACTGCCTAATATGCATTCTTAAATGCCAGAGGTTTTCAGCTGAGATTATTTACCGTTGTTTTATGCTTTCCAGGCTCTCAGGTTCTCAGAATGAGTCTAAGCAGTAGCCATTGGTTGGAAACTCAAAGCAATATTTCTATTTCCCTCTTCATCAATTACTTGCAGTGCTCATATTTTATCTATTACTTACCAGAAGCTTTACATGCAGCCAAAAGCTGTAATGCCAGAATTTTATACTTGATACTGTGTACTCTAGTCTTCCTTTCCAAGCCTGGGAAAAGCTTTAAGAATCTGCCCCACGGAGCCACTAAGTGATTTGGTAAAAGACAATTTTTTTAAATTGAAAATCAAGGCTTCTAGAATGTAGCTTACATTTCAAAGTACTGCTGCCCTAATTCCTTAGACTTTTGCTATGAAGACCTGTTTTATGTCTGAAAACACTTAACCAGTTAGGCAACGACAATTTTCAAATTCTGTGGTTAGCAGTTTTATAGTGTGAAGATTTAATCATTAAGGCATTGAAATGTAAGTACAGCACATTTGTTTTGTATTTGATAAACAGAAATGTGGGAATAAGTTTGAGGTTAAGCATTGTTGTTAATTTTTTGTTTCTAGAAAGGAAAGGTGTGAGGGTGTCAGGCTGTAGCTGTCTGTTTAGCAAGTCACACTCTTCAAAGCAGAAATTCACTACCAGAAGTCTTACATGCGTGTTTACTATCTAAACATGTGGATATTTTCAGCTCATTACATGACCACTTCAAAAAGGACAAACCACTGCATATGAAAACATGCTGCTCACTGTACCACAGGCCGTATTCTGGTCTGCCTCTAGGATCCATGTAATTTCCTGTTCATGTATTTAAATATCAGGCTGGAGCTCTTCAGCGGAATGTACATGAGATATAGCTTCTTTTTTCTTTTTTTAAAGTGACTGAAGTTTCTCACTGAATACATGTGGATAAACATCTGGCATTAGTTTGTGGTGCATAGATATCCAGAAATGAAAAGAAGGTATTGACAACATGAGAAACCATAAGAGATATTACAAGCATGGACTTCCCTGCTTTCTCTCCATTCCAAAAATTCAGCTCAATCTTCAGACTGTGCTGAAACCGCCCCCTCACACTCGTTGCTGCAAAATTGTGAAATTGTGGCCAGAATCAGTACCTTCTTTGTGCAGATCTGCAAGTGCCTCCCACAGCAGCATTACCCACTGTTGGCTAAATAGTGCCTTTTTAGTTGTCCCCATTTCCCTTGGGGACAAATAAACAAAAGGAAGTTCTTTTTCTCATGATGCATAATAAAATTATGGAACTCATTGCCACAGGATGCTGTGGAGGCCAAAAATTTAAATGGTTTTTAAATGATATTAGATAAGTGCATGAGGGTTGGGTCCAACAGTAGCTCTAAAGTACAATTGTCTGTACATAAACTTACCTCAGGTCCCAAGCTTTGGATATCTTGGAGAATATACTGTCCTGGAGAACCTATGCACACTGTTCTTATAGAGCTTCTACTATTGACTATTGTCAGAAATAGCATTCAGAACAAAATAAAACTTTGGCATTAATACGTGTAACTTTTTTAACGTCTTTCTGTTCTTTCCTTTCTGAATTTCTTCAGAAAATGTTTTAATTATTGCCAGCGCTGAAGTTTCCCCGTGTATTTTCTTATTTATCTTCTCCTTTCATTCACTAATGATTTTTTCCCAAGGCAATGAAGGAGTAGAAAATATTACTGAAATATCAACTTGTTTCATAAAATTAACCTCAGATCTCCACAGTGGATTTTTTGGCTTGAATAGATGATGGAAATCCTCTTGATGAACTAATCTCTAATCCTATGCAACAAGAATGGTCCTTTGCATTTTAGGAAAAATAAATATGTTTAAATATTGCTAAATATTGAACTAGTTTATAGTAATTTTTAATTTCTGAAGTAAACTAGCCTTGTTCTTGTAACTTCTTTATAGCTTAACTGACATAAGCTGTGAAGAAATCATGAAAATCCAAATGATTACAAAGGAAGCAGGATCAGGCCTACAGTCTTGTTCTTCCAAAGTAGTTCAATATTTGGTTTGTTTGTTTTTTTCCCTGCCCCAGAACTTAAGGTCCATACATTAGCCTATTTCCACACCACTACAATATTTCCACTAACGTTAGTAAGAATTGTTTATGTGATGTATGGATGCTAACTATATAATTTCAAGTGTATGTAATTGGTATTTGTAGTGCAGGCCTCCATGGACAGATGGCAAAACAATTATTTTATTAAGTATTTAATTCATATAGAAAACAGATAATCTGAGTCACCCTCAGGAGGCAGATACAGTAACGTCAATATACTCTGTGACTATGCACTTTAGTAAAAACTTCCCAACTTAAATTTCTTCTTCTGTTAAATAAAATCTCAGTCTTGTTTTCACAGCTTTAAAGTAAGCTATTTTTGAAGAAAATGTGTATTTATCAAGATACACACAAGAGATCCCTATATAAAAAGACGTAAAGAGCTTCTGCAGTATATTGCTAAATGCTTTTGCTTAGCTGTGAAGACAGCACACATAATTAGTCAGGCACAGAGAAAAGGAAAGCTTTGAACAGCATATACAAGAGAAAGAAAAGAAAGGAAATGTGGCAGTAATGGAAATTCTGTGCTGTAAATAATAGAATGTAAGCTACATAGGATTAGTTTCATCAGAAATATTGCAAATTAGCACAGAAGTGCACAGGTTGGACATGTCTTTTTGTACAAATCTCTTAAACTTTATTAATTCTGCAGATTCAGTCATCGTAAGTTTTTGGCATCCAACAACAGAAGCAGAGGAAAAACAGAATCGATGTCAGCTTGTCTGCTCGTCTTGCCTTTGCCCTCTTTTGAATAGTGGAAGATTTCTCTAATGTCGTGTGTTGAATTATACTACTTCAACCAAAACACTGCCAAAGCCATGCTCACTGAAGTGCTTGAGCTGCTCCGGGATCTGCTGCAGATAAAAACCACTAAGTGATGAGTATGTCCATTTGCATTCACAGCCTGAGGGCAGGGTTGTAAATGTTCTTAAATTCTCTAAAAGGCTAACTACCAGCATTGTATAGCATCTCTTATCATTTTAAAATCCTGGGAAATTTGACATTTCGATTAATGGAAACAGAAATTCACTGTATTGGGGATCACATCTTCCTAAAGGAAATACGATGAATGAATGAATGAGAAAGATGTATTCTGTAAATTCCACAATGAAAAACTGGTTAAGAAGCTTGTAGATAAAACTTTTACGTGAAATATGCTCACAATAAAGAGTGGGGTAATGAATGACACATTTCCAATTTTTAATTTATTCATTTGCTGTCACATTAAGTGATCTGATTTCATCAAGCCAGCTCTGAACTTTCAACATTATTTTTCTCCTGCAGCCTAACAAATATGATGCCAGCAGCTTTGTTAGTTTGTTTTTCATATTGTGTTTGTACTAAAATAGACCAACCAACATGTTTACTTTGTACTCTGAAAACTGAAAGAAGTGTGTAGTCCTGAGAGTATCTTCACCTGGAAGAAAAGAAAGAAGAAATGTCTAGGTCTGTTTTATTAATTACCAGCAGTGTGCCCTTGTGGCCAAGAAGGCCAATGGTGTCCTGGAGTGCATTAAAAAGGGAGAATTCACAGAGCTCAGTGATAATATATATAAATTAATGATTTGTTTCTGTACAACCAAAACATACCAGCCATGATTCAAAGACCTGCTTAGATGAGCATATGCAGCAGTGATCTGGCTGTCACTACTGAGGATGAAGACTTTGTGTTCTTGACATCTGATAGCTTGATAATTTTATTTCCCATGTTCTTTATCTGAATCACAGGAAGCAAAAGCCCTCTTACACAGTGACTAGCTAACTTTTGAAAAGAAAAAAATGGATTCCCTGAAACAATGAAATATTTTGTATGTGAAATCTGGACTCTGATGTCAGTTTTGTTTCTACAGTCAAAATCCATGTAGGTAATCGCAGCTGATAATACCAATTTCAAGTGGACGCAACATCAGAAGCCACATTATTTGTTAAAAGGATAGCAAGAAGCTCTATTTCATTTAAGTGATGACTGATAAAATGCATTTCATTTGAAACCTGCTTGTACTGGCTGTGTCGTGGTATCCCCTTCAATGCCTCTTTTGTATAGATAAAGTATTTTCATTAAAGAAGGTGCTGGATCTCTTCTTGTGTTGAATATGTCTTTGACTTAATATTGAGTAATTTTGCTGAGCACTTCTGACCTCAGGTTGTTGTGTCTGGACATTTGTGTGATAGGTAGACTGTTTCAATGAAATCCAATTCGGTTCAGGTTCTGTTAAGTATTTTTTGTAAAGATAGCTAGCTTTGTCTCAAAAGAACAATAAAAATCACCGGCACAATATTCAGATTGTGTGTATAACTGTCTGTTCTGATTACTTTGGAAGACAGGCTTGCCAGAAATGAATGCTTTTCAATTGTTGCATATGTAAGTTGTGAGAAATCCTGGAATCATTCAAGATACATTTCAAGACAAAAGTTTATTTATGTAGAAAATTTGTGGAGTAGTTGTCTGAATATCTTCACACTTTGAATTGTTCTCAGTACGAAATGAGTAGGTATTA
The DNA here is from genome assembly GCA_013396635.1 of Penelope pileata. Taxonomy (NCBI): domain Eukaryota; kingdom Metazoa; phylum Chordata; class Aves; order Galliformes; family Cracidae; genus Penelope; species Penelope pileata. The sequence goes on from WBMW01003773.1 coordinate 35,191, forward strand.
GGTACAGAAACAGAGTATGGCCCTAAGCCCCAGACCCAGAAAAATCTAATGTCTACAGTGAAAATTCAGTGGAACGGAGACACTTAAATTTAAGCCTTTTACAAATTCATGAGGGACTTGGTACAGGATCATCCAAATACAGAGCCTTCAGGCCAGTATGTTTTCACCAGTATGTTCAAAAACTGTCTCCAGAAATTGGCTAATCCATACCTGAAATCTTGAACTCAGCATGAAATACAGTGGCATCCTCTCTATAATTTAACTGTTCAGTTAATGGAAGAATCAGTTGAATTGTATATTTAATCAATGATTCTTGAACAATTTATAAACAGTTTTGGGGAAAGAGAGAAGCCCTTAGGACACAACATTTTTGTGACTGAGCTGAAACATCATGATCCTACACAGATATTTTCTTTTTAGAGTTACGAAACTTGCGCTCTTTATGCCACAGTGGTTCTGCTTCGGGATTTTGGAAAAAACACATTTCACCCATTCTATTCTGTATTTGGTGGGAAAAACCCTCTACTGGAAGTGAATTTGGAGGCCTAAAACCCCTCAGACTGAGGAGGAAATAGAAGTCACTTTTTCTACTCTCATGCGATGGGTTCTAAAGAAAATAAAAGCCAGAAATAATTAGTTTGTTGTACCTAAGTAATCGATGCCCAGTGCAGGAGGTTTTATCCAGGAAATATCTAACTGTATTGTGAGCCTAGTCCCACTGAGCCACCTGATTTCAAGTGTACAGAACTACCTGCCAGTTGGCTTGAGTGAACATCTGCTCACAGTATTTGTGTCTACGAATCCCATTCTTAGGACCAAAATGACCCATTTTCAGTGTAGGAAGAATTTAGGTACTTATCTTTGGCCCAAAGCTATCCTTGTAGATCCGAACTTCAGCATATTCGAGATTCTTGTTCTAAAGATTATTTTAAAAGTATTCCTATGCTTTCTTACTTATATAAGAGATACATTCTTGTGGCACACTGAATAACTTTTACATGATAAATGGGTGTCTTTTATGTACTGGGCGGTGAACCTCTGTAACTTGACTAATACAATGGATAGGAAGGCAAGTTCCACGTTCTATAGTCAAAATTATGTATGTAGTTTAGTTTGGCACAGTTGAATCTGTGCATTTGGCAACATATTTTATGAGGTATCTTGCTGAATAGTAATATTGTTTTTGATATTAGGCTGGCTACTTTAATAGTAGTTTAGGATTTCAACAATCATCTCTAAAACCATTAATCGTATAACTGTTGCTGCCATTGCCCATTAGGATGTACTACTGAAAGGACAATATTAATGCTGAATTGATGCAGCTCCCAGAATAAAGGAAATAGTGAAACAAAATAGTTAGGCTGTACCAACATCTCTGAAACCTAAAGGAATATACTTGTAAAAGAGGCAAATTGAGTGGGCTAATCTTGGCAAACTTTGTCACATTTATTCATACTCTCTCCTTGTTGAGAAAAGTAAACAAAGAAAACAAAATTCTAGTCTTTATAAATACATTAAAGAGAGTTTAGAATTCCCCTTGCCACCCCATGGCACTGAGGTACGTAACAAACTAGCCATGAGACATCTTAATATCGCAAATTCCTTACAACTAGCAATATTTTTCTGTTTTTCCAGAGTATAAAAGTGAAGATATGAATTACGCCAAATAACACAGTACATAATTATTTTTAGCTCTGATTCAACAGGAGATTTACAGACAGATTTGTGGTCACCAAAGAAGTATTTGCGTCTATTTATGTTATAACATCTCAGATCAAAGTAAGGCTTTAAACTTTAACTTTCAGTTTTCCCAGTGAATAATGAAACTGGAAAAAAAAGCTGAAGATATGAAGAGGGTAAAGCTACAGAGTATTAAACACATTGAAGACAATTTTGAAATGACAGGGACATGTAGTATGAAGCCCAGAGACTGGATCCATTGAACTTTTGAACACTCTGCTCCTCATCCACTAGATTATATACATGTACGTGTGTGCCCATGAACCATCCCAGCGATTGTGGAAAGACTCCATGTTTAAAACGAGGCCTGTGGTGGCCTCAGGCTTTGCTGAATGTTAAGCCCTTTGCAATACCATGTCCTGTGTGTTTAATTCTTTGTACGCATGATGATATAGCATTTCTATGCCTGAAGTTAACAGAGTTAGTACTGAGTTGAAGTGGCAGAAACAAGTCCAGTAAGAATCCAACAGTGAAAACAGCTGAAATAAGGCTTCTTTTTAAAAAGATGCTAAGATTTTTCAAGTATAAATCTTCAAGGAGCTGGTTTTAAGTAAGTTGAGCATCTTTTTAACAACTAACTTATGTAGATTCATACAGTCAAAAAAGATTTATTCACTGCCTCGTAAAAGGGGAGATCACAGGGGGGAAAAAAAAAACTTGATTAAATTGATGGAGTTTTGCAGTTGTCTTTAATGAGATAATGATTAGACATTTTATAGAGTTAACTAAAAGAGATAAAGAAGAAAGATGCCTGTGATTTAACTGCATGACTCAGAAAATTGTTATTGGTCAGGAGATTCCATCACAAACAGCTTGCTTGTAAAATCCAGTTCAGGTCAGTAATGGTCAAAGGCATTTCCGTTTACTAAATTTTAGGTAGGTTTAATGAAATAATTTGCCCTCCTTGGTTCAATTCATTTACCCTGATCCTGTACTGAGATCTCCATGTACTCCAGGAACTGAATCTTAACAGCTGTACACAGCTGAGACTGAGAAGTTCCACCTCTTTTTCAAAGAACAGCCATCATAAATTGTATCAATTTGTGTCCTTGTGTGCAAGCTGACTTGGTAGAACAAATGTTGGGTTTGCATATAGTCCTCTGTTGTCTTCCTAGCTTTATCTGTGAACCTTGGGCTTTGTTTAGTCAGTGAACATTGAACAGACACAAAATGCCATTAATTATGAGGAAGGAACAAAATGACCAGAAAGACCTTCTTTCTGCCATCACACATTTGCATATTATTATTGGTGTTACTTGAAAGAAGCATAAGCAAAAAAGGGCCAAACATAAGGTTGACTCTAAGTTGGCATTGTCTTAAAAAAATATTCCAAGTCACTCTGTGGATTTTAATTCTTACAGAACATTTTGTTTCCTTAACTGTAAATCACATTTTCTGGATGAAAATATTTGGATTATTTATTTGTGTTGGAAAACCTGTATGAATTTAAACTTAACTTAATGAGCTAAATAACTTGTCCTTGAATGGTATCAAAGTTGCATTAACTTCAGGAGCATTAGCAATATTAAACAGAATTAGAGGAAGAGGCTAAATAACTAATTTAATGTGATTTTGGAAGCTAACAAATGTATAGCTGTCAGGTTGTTGGTTTTTTCAGCAACTCTGATGTGCTGTAATATGGTCTTTTCTTTTTAATTGAGACACATTTTCTCTATCAGAAACATTGAACTGTGCTTGGATGTCCAATGTATCTCCCTGACATAATTTTCTGTGCAGAAACCATGATGTTTTATTTTTTAAATAACCTGTAACTACTTAAAATCTATATAAATTATCCAAGTAAGAGACAGTAAACCACTGTCATTGTATCTTAATATTTCTTATTATAACTATATCTTATTTTACATAAGATTATTCTGGAAGGAAATTCTGGAAGGATTACATCAATTAAAAGTTACCTTTAATTCAAATCTCCTATTTATTATTAAGCAATCGTTTTTCTGATGCATGAAAGGACAGTTGTTCAGAGTATCTTTAAAGTTACAGATTGAACAAAACTATTTGATCATCTGCTTCCTCCCTTGACAATTCAAGATTATTTCCTATAGTTAGTCACTCTAATTTTTAACTCCAGCAGAGCTAATGATATACCGCATATGAAATTTTTAGCATTAATCTCGCTCATTTTTCAATAAAAGCTTTAAAGTAAATGCAAGAGTAGAATAGGCTTTTGGTATACAAGAAATAAAATGAAATACCAATCTGATTAACATTTCAGGATTCAGAAATCCAGTTTATATTAAAAAATCCTTCTTACCACTCTGGCTATGTGAACCATGTGTTAAAAGATGGGGATTATGAAGACCTATGGCAGTAATAGATTTGAGGATGTTTCTTTGTGCCAGTTCAGCTGATCTACAGTGCAGTCTGCATCAAGCCCTCCGCCTTTTTTGAACACAGATGAATCAAATCCATCCAAGCACTGAGCTGTTCTTGACATTTGTCTCTGGTCACTTCATTGTTTAAAATGTCACTGTTTGTCTGAAGCATTGTGGTAATAGGACAGCAAATGGGGCTGGCCTCATGTTTCAATCATACATAGCATTTTGAATAATTTCATTCCTGTTTATGAAGACGTTTGTTTACAAAGCAACAGAATCAAGAATAAGAAACAAATAGTACAAAACTTTTTTCTAAAAGCATTTATGTGATATGTAGTTGCAGCTTTGTGATTTTGGTAGTCCACACAGAGCTTACTTTGTGAAAGCCAATGCATACCTTATATTTACGAAAGGAAACTAGAGCTGCCACCTAAGGAAAGATACTGGGACAGCGCATGTTTCAGTTTCTTATTTCACAGGTGTATCAGAAACTGCCAGAAAATGTAACAGCCTTGAGGAGGGTTCATAGAAACCAGGAAGCCACAAGTTCAAAAGTTACTTGCTCCTTAGCTGCTCCTCATATTTCAGTGTGTTTTATAGCCATCACTATTAAACAGGGACTCACACTCTTAATTTTAGCAGCAGATGAGTTATCAGTGTCAGCTTCCTTTTTACCTGATAAATTAATTGACTCAGCTGTTGAACACAATCTTTTCTGGCAGGATGGGAACAGAAGCTCCTTCTTACATATTACAGAACCGTCACATACACCAGTACACTGTCACCACCAGGAAAGTGGGGAATAGACTAAACCTTTGTACTGAGCTGACTTGAGAATAATCAGCTCCAACCACCAGTGATCCAGAGCCCACATCCCTTCCACCTAACAAAAATAGAAGCAGGATTATGAATGCATTGCATTCAAGTAGGGGTGGGTGCACCCATGATCTGTGCTGAGTTTCTGAAAGCTGAGAAAAGGGATAAAAACTTGACTACTTTTCTTTCACTCTCTTGTGATGTCTAAAAATAAATCTGCAGGGATTTTTAGTAGTACAGCTAGAGGTATTTCTCTTTACACCTTGCAAGAATCTGCTTTCCCTGGTGAAAGCAGGCAGGTTCCTCTGCTGTCAGTGCAAAGCTGTGCAACCATTCCAGATTAAAAAGTAACCTTGCAGTAGCCCTGTCTAATACAGATGATAAGAGCATGAACGTGAGGATGGAGAATCACAATTTCTAAACACTCAGCTGTCAGTTTGGAGAAGAAACCTTCAACTAGAGTACGGTTTTGTAGTTATCTAGTTTTCTTTGGCAAGCAGAAGTCCTACCTGGAAGAAGTCATTCAGATCAGTGATGCTACTGATGTTTTCTATCTGAGCCTCCAGTCCCAGCAGGCTAGTGGGTTATGATGGAGAAGATGCCTTCAAGCAATGACCTGCTGTTGTGGCTGCATGCTGGAATGGCCCCTCCTTTGGGGTGTTGTGAAAGCAGAGCCACTGCTGCGGCCCAGCTGAGAAGGAGTCCTAGATCACACTGCAGAGAGACAAAGAGATAAGCTTCAAACAAACCCCGAACACTCTGACCTTTCAGGAAGTTCAGCTCTCAACTGGAACTCTGCAGCTTTTGCTCATTTTACATAATCCTTCCTGGATTCTGCCTTTCAAAAAAAACACCATTGTGATGAGCCTTGCAGCCCTCTTGCAGAGAAAGGAGAAAAGCTCTGTTTTCCTGCTTTGTCACCACATTGACAGAATGAGCTGTCCCACTGCTTTTACTATTATCACACAGAAATCCATTAAATATTTACACCTTGTGCAGAAATTTGCATCTCTCTTTCCCATTTCCAACTGAGAATTTGTAGTACCATGGTTATTTCAAGTAGAACAGAAGTATTTACATTTTATCTTTTCATGTTTAGCAGCTAGTAGTTTAGTCTAAATGTAATAATGGTTAATAATCCCCATGTGCACATTTGTACTGATGTTAACAGCATTCTTTTCACGAGAAAATAATTACAGATAGCATGCTAATACTTTTTCAGTATGATGACAAACCCCATTGTTCAGTTTCAGAGCAGATTAGAGTTGCAGATAGCTAATTAATATTAAAATAATGGCATTCCTATTGGCTTTGGAAAGATATTTTGACCCGTTCTGGAGCTGAAAGTCAGAAAGAAATGTGAAGCCTCAAGGGTGAAATACTGGCCAAACTGAGGGTAACTGCAAAACATCCATTGACTTTAATATATCAGGATTCCAGACTTCATCTGACCTTCCTATCTCATTCCAGTAGAGGATCATTTGCATTTTTTCCAGAGATAAATCCATGCATATGTCCTAACCCCACATTACTTGACCTCATGGAAATGAAACCACAGAGCTACCTGAACTGAAAGAATTGGATCCAGATGAGACAGGGATACAAGGGGCAATCAGGATTTTCCTGGCCTGTCACCCTGCAGGTCTCCTGTATGGATCTATTGGCTCCAGAGCTCTGGTTCCCTACATGATCAGACCCTCAAGCATGGCATACAGTTAGATTGATGCTGTTTCAATCAGCATCAATACCATGGATGGAAGATATGTGTTCTGCAAAAGAGAACCTTATACCTATTTTTTTGTGGCTCATACCTAGATTTTCTGTGGTCTAGGCACATGGACTTGTAGGCTGGAGGATGGACTGATGTGCTTTGCAGTAACTGGAACAGTTTCCTCGGGTCCTCTGGAAGCAACAGATATGATTAGAGCTACAATCAAAGCATTATTTTAAGGCCTGACAAGATTTTTCATGTTTTCAGTACTGAAGAAATTGGCATGCTATAACTCTCTGACTATAGGGCATGAACGTCATTGTCAGCTAATGGGCAGAATGTGTAACTACTAGCGTGACTGTGACCTACATCTCAGCGAAACAGCTGCCAGACTTTCCTCAGGATTCATGAGCACTTTGTATTCTACTATTATGGTTCAGAGTGTGACAGATATGAGCATTATTGATGTCAATTCTTTACATCAAATAGCTGTAGTCATGAGAAATGTTATCCTAATTCCTATATATTCTGCACATGTGGTTAAACTAATGACCTGAATGTTTGCATTTGTATACTGCAATTACAAAATCAGTGCAACAGATATTTTTCCTTACCCAGGAGAGAGAAGAACAGTACCACATGGCTATCGTTATGAAAATGAGATTGAACTAAAATCTTGAATCTGAATACTTGAAAGTTTAGGAATATCTGTATTTGATTTTGAACCCTGGTTGTCTCTGATTCTGAAGAGTTACAGCATTTTTTAAGGGCTTGAGATATTTTCATTTTATTTAGTAGTATTGTTATTGTGCTATGTTGGTTTATTCAATGTATTTTTGATTACATTGTGAATGCTTCTGAGTTATTACAAAACCACCCTTCAGAATGAGGTTTTACTTGGCAAGAAAACATTAGTCTTATTGTTACACTAGGTCTACTTGGGATTTATGGTAAAATTGAAAGTATTGTAGAAGGTAGATCAAGAAAGCAAAACTACTGATAAATACTAAGAATTCATATAAGATCTAAGTGAAGGAAGAATTTGAAATAACCAGCTTTTCTCATCTTTGCTCACTGCTCTATGTTTTCACTACATTAATCATGTCAAAAGGAATGTCACTTTGTATTTGTGAACGGTGAAGCTCCGATGGGGCAAGGGCCAGTACATGTTCCTGGATTACAAATACGAAATGACTGTGATTGTTATCACTTTGGGCACATGAACATTTTGTTGAAATTTACAAACAAAAGTAGCAACTTAATCAGCAAGAGCAGAATTCTGACAGCCGACCTCAATGCCTCACTGGGAATGCGGGAGCAGTGACGGTGCCAGTACGCCTGTGAGCTTAGTTAACTGATCATGGGGAAGATAGTCATATTTAGGCTGTCTAAAGGGTACATCACAGGCATAGAAACAATTTTTTTACTAGGAAAAAGTAGTCAGGCTGTCATTTTAAAAAACATTCCGCTACTTTTTTTTATAGTTTGCTTTGAATCGGTATTGAAAATGCATATATTGCAAGCCATTTGGGTCTAATTATTTCTACTTTGGTTATTAAGCATAACATTTAGGAATAATATCTTGTGGCTTCTGTTTTCTCTTGTAAAACCAGATATATTTTCAAATTACCGCATACCAGCTTTCTGTCTTTTCATCTAGTTATCCATTTTTAGTACATGTCCCTCTCCCGCTGCCTAGAATTTACTACATCTGTTGTTATCCATGTATGCTTATGTACAGCAGTCATTGATTGTTTTCCTGTGAATCCATTTGTCCTATCTTTGTTAACAACAGCAGTCAATAGGAACTGTATATCAGACAGAGAAACTACTGGCAATGAATTAGCAGTTAAGAAACTGAAGGCTGAGATCTTCCCTATTTTGACTCACGATTTCATGACTTACAGAGGAATGTCTTTCAATAACATTTACTTACAGGAAAAGCTGTGATTATGGTAAACTGAAGTAGAAGGGAATATCCTTGCCAGGTCCTGGAAAATGGGAAAAAATTGCTGCTCTTGAAGCCAGGCTTTTGGAGGAGGGATTCCTCTGTTATTCCTTTTCCTCTGGTTCCTCTTTACAGTACCTAAAGTGCAGGAATATCTCCAAAAGATTTGAAGAATTTCCTTAAATTCAGACATGTTTGGATCATGGTTTTTTTGCTACAGAATTGCAGTAAAACAAGAGATTGTCAATCTAGTTTTCTTGTGGCTACTACTGAGATAGTGGTCCATGCAAAGTACAGAACAATCTGATTCTATTCCTCGTCATTGCATGCCCAGTACGATCATTCCTTTAGCAGGTAAAGGGAACAATAATACTTCTTCTCACTATTTGAATTCTCTAGAGAAACCTGAAGTTTTACATTTCTCATTCATGAAATAAACTCAGGGCAAGAAACTGACCCCCATAATCGTATCCTGAACCTTATTCTAACAATTGGAGGTGAAGAAGATTGTATTAACACACATTCATGGCTTAAGGCAAATGTCTGATTGCTCCCTTTCAAAATCCACAGAGGAATTTAATGGAGAGGAACCAGAATTGTCTATACATGCTTTGATTGCTCTCATATTTCCTATAAAAAATGTCTTTCTATATAATTATTAAACCTATACAGGAATTCCTTTCTTGAGCTATTCCATTTCAGATAAAACAAGATGCTTTTATCTTACTAGGTTTCATAGTCTTTTCTGCAAGTTAGTTTGAGTACCTGATATTTCCTTATATGGTTTATTGAACTTTAGATCTTTCCACTGCAGCTTCTAAAACAGATTTTATAATCTACTTACTGGAAAGCAGTCATCTTTATTTTATATATTCATACATGTCGATGTATATGTAAATATACGTGTATATTTACAGAATATGTGACAGTTTTGATCTGAAGTTTTTATGCATGTTTCTCATTCTAATAACTGGAAGGGAAGGGATTATTTGGCAACAACTTTATTTAGTTTTTTTAACTCACTGTATACTACATTTTCAAGCAAACCGTTCTATCAGCACAGGAAGAAGCCCAGTGTTCTGGGGCTGCACATATTTTGGCAGGGCCACCTCCTCACTATGCAGTTACACATTCATTACAATGCTTAGAATTACAGATATATCTGGAGGTACTTAAGAGATTAATGTGGATATATAGAATTTCATGAAAGGAAAGAAAAGGTGTTAAAAGTTCGTCCTAATGGTCAACTTTTTTACAGTATTCTGGAAAACTGAAGTTCTTAGTTTATTGCTATGCATATTTCTGAAAATTTCATTTATTTGTGACTTTAAAATATAAAGTGATTCCAGCAGAGATGTATCAATATCATTTTTTAATGTCTGTAATAAAACTAAGGTAAACATTGTCATATATCCACAACATCTATCATTAAACCGCAGTGTCCGCAGTATTGCAATAAAAGTTAAGTACCATAAATATAGCCAAACTTTATAGGACACAAATGAATATTGCTGTCTACCTACATTTATATCCCATAATTTAAGGTAGTTATTATGTATACACTCATGTAAATCTATGCATATAAATACTGTATGTGAGAATATATAAACCTTTGTTTAGATATTAATTGCTGATAAACTGAAGTAGTTTAGCAGATTTCAGTCCTCTAAATCCCTGGAATGACAGTACTGAAGCCAAATGCTGAACACAAGATATAAAGCAAAATAAACTAATATTTGTCATCATTAGGGAAGTAAAAGGAGGATAAAAGAACAGAGCTCTTGATTATAAGCTTCTCATTCTGTGTAGTGTAGACAGGACTCTTTTGAACATTTTTAACTAAATAACTCATACGCAGTTGACGGATATCATCTGTTTACAAGCATTGTGGCTGCTCCGCTGCTCTAACTTGTTAAAGGTGTTGCTGAGAGTCACAAGTCGGTAACAGCACTCTCTGTCCTCAAGCAGACCATGAACCATGCTGTGACTGCAGATGTGTTCTGCTTCTAGTTTTCCTTGAGTTTTGAGATAACGTTAGCTGCACAAAAGCTAATCATGGCCACAATGATCACTGGACCTTCTCTTCCTCTGTTTTTGGGCAAGGCAAAACCCTACCATGGTTTTTTGCCATGCCAAAGGGACTACACACAGTAAGCTTTGCATTTCCAGGAACATTGACACTTTGGGAGGCTTGAATTATTCTCTATCATCCAGCAAATAATTTTATACCACTTTCATGTTTCACTACTTATGACAGAAGCATACATAGAGGATGTGCTCTCATAGGATAGAGATCACGAGTTCTGCCAAGAGTTTTAAGGCTGGTGGGACACAAGGAGTGGATATTTTATGGATCTCCTTGGCTTAATAGTTGCCTGAAACAGTGGGGAAGGTGTTTGATGGCCCTTGCATTCTTGTAGCTTCGTGTGAACACAAATGGCAGTACTTACCGGCAGGTTTTAGTGTACCTATATATCCCAGCTGAAGGCATAGTTCCTGGAAATGAATAAAAAGATTCCCCTTCTATGTAATTTATATCAGGCACTACAGAAAGAAGAAACTTGTGCAAGGACCAGAATGATATGCAGTTATCTCATAACCATTCTTGGAAAAGTGTTTAATGCACAGAATACTAAGAATATGCTCAGATGTCATAGTGATGAGTGTAAGAAACCAAACAGAATCAAAAATAAATTACTAATACAATATTAAAACATTATGCTACCTCCTATAACAAATAAAAAGTTATGTATTAACTCCAAACTATAATACAGCTTCCCAGGTTCACTGAAAGTTTATCTGTAAGTTGGTAGTGCAGTATAGCAACTAGAACTATTTACGCAGTTGAAGATTACATTTTTCAGGGACCTTATGTAACATAGTAAGGAGATACATGAGTGGAATGAATTTTGATGACAAACTGTATGTCTTTCATCAGGAATAAGTCTCAATTTGTCTAAACATTCTGCTACACAGAAGTTGTTACAAAATAAATCATTCTGAAAAGTACTTACTTCTCATGAAAGAATGTTCACCAAATAAAATTAATTTGATCCACAGTTCCACAGAAAAATATTTTTTAAAAAAATTCCCCCTAGGATTCATTTATTTGTTTTGGGCAAGATGGCAGACTTCAGCTTTTCTACAATTATACCTTCCTGTTCAGTGAATATTGGGGATGGTTCATGTTTGCAGCCAACTCTATAATCACAAATGAACTTAGTTTATAGAAATAAGTGGCTTGGAAAGTTAGATCAAGAAAGGAAAATACAGTTAATCTTGTACAAAATTTTTAAAGGTTAACATTAAGGTGGATAATTCTTTGAACCAGAAATAATACTAATCAGTAGAAAATTAGAACATATTGTTCTAATTTACTCGCTGTAAGTAGCTTCCTTATGGGACTATTTAATAACATTTGATATGATTCTCAGTTATTCTGCTTATTGGTTTTATTAAGCCTTAAGATTAAAAAACTAAAAGAGATCTAATATTCATATAAAAGTAATTGAAATTAATGCTTAAAATGTGTTGTATGCTTTTGTAATAACTGTAATTAATCACGTTTGAAATGAAAAATAAATTCCATTTATATTGATTTTTAGGTTTTTATCCAAAAGCAGGCAAGCTTATAGGATGATATAGAACTCTGAAAAATTAGAAAGATGTCTTGAAGATGCCTTAGTAGGAAGATCAGACTGAATCATCAGGCCAGTAAAATCAATACTTTGCCTAAGTCAATACGCTGTCTTTGATATGGCAGACACTTCATGATACTCCTTGCTTCCATAAATTACTTGTATATTGAATATTATACTACTGAGTAAATCTAGCCAGGGAGGTCTAATGATGCCTTGAAACAAAGAACTCTGTGTTCCCTATATAGTGTCTTGTCTGACACGGCAAAGGCTATTTCTATTTATATTAAGTATAGTGCTTAATAAAAATAGGTTTTCTTCCAGTTTCCCAAGGTTCCACTGGGATGTCATACAGTGCAAAGCATTATTCTACCATCATTATCTATTATTACCTATTAAATTTTATGTACTTTACTGCGTAACATAACATGGCACAGAAATGCCAAGCCACCACTGACACATTTAAGTATCCACAAATTGACTGTTTTTCAGAGACTGCCATCTCTAAAGCAGCCTAAGTAACTTGAGTACAATAAAGTGCTATGATTTTATGGCTGCAGAGATGGTTCACACAATACTTTCTTAGATGGGTCTGCAGACCACATCCTTATTGAGATATATACATACATCCTCGGTGACTTTCCTGATTTTGCTGTCTGTACAGAGCAGTTCCTCTTATTTGTATAATTTTGTTTTATTTTAATATATTTTTTAAAATTGTTTTTAAATTCACGATGAGAACCCTCTTTTCTATTGACTTCCTTCAAAATGTCTTTTTTTAAGAGACGAGTATTTCAAACTTCTTCTCAATTCAATGATGATTTTCTTAGAGTTTAATTCCAAATGTTGAGTCTGTGAACTTAGGGCTGAAGTAAAACAAGAAAAAGAATAAAAGAATAAGAAAGAATCATAATATATCACTTATTCTTTCTGATCTTTATCTAAAGCATTCTTTTAAGACCCGCAGTGATGCAGATTTCAGAGTTTTTCATCAAAATTCCTACTAGTATTTTACTACCTATACTGTAAGAAACTTTTTCTCCTATATGAAAAAGTTAAACTTCACTTACTGCAGCTTCATGGATATGGAAAACAGATGATTCTTTTTCTCTTTATGGTCTTACATGTTGTAGTTAATTATTTTCCTGTTAGCCACTTTATTAAGCTAAATATTCTTAATTCTTCCTGCTTTATAGAGTTATGGCCATCTTTCAGACTTCCTGAAAATAATGTACATCATTTTTGATGCCCAACATTATAAGCTGGACAGAAAATTCCTGTAGACACTGATCCTGCATGCAGCAGAAAGGTTACTTCATGTGTTTTTGAATAATATTTTATATCTGTTATGACTGATCTCTTCTGACAAAAATGTCTAGCTATCTTTTTTTTTTTTTTTCTGAAAGGAAAATCTGATTTTTTGTATAGATTATAACGTAACTGAAATATTCTTATACATTCACCGCAAACTTTTATTTAACTGAAGTTTGCTACAAAACCAAGTTCAATCACCATGAGGACAAGTGTAATTAGTATAAGGGAAGTCAATTGGATTAGAGATCAGTCAGTTGAATGGAACTGCTTGGCCTCTGTGTGCTGAGAATGAGGCAATGGTTTGACTGGTCACACGCTAAAGGAATCAAGTGGTAGTTATATGTAGCAGTGTGGTGCTATACATTACAGGATATATTAACAGCTTATTGATATAAATCTTATGCAGGCTATAAATTAAACATACATAATCAAGCATAGATTTTTCCTGATGGCAATTTAATTGTAAGCCTCTACTACTTATGCTTTACAGTTTTACAAATTATAGTTTTACAAAGCCAGATAACAAACACAAGAAATGCCAATGATTCAGTCTTCACTAAGGTAAAGTATCTTTGATATGTTTACAAGATTAGTTTTGGGAAAAATAATGTTATGAATGTTTCAGTTAAGAACTGCGTATATTCATTTCAGCACGAGGTAGTTTAGGAGGATATATACAGTGCAAGTCACTGTTTCTCTGCTAGGAATAGAATTTGGAAAACCACATTGCTGTTTTTTGGGACAAAAATAAAAAAGTTATCTAGGTTAAGAAATAAAAAATATTAGTTACATTATTACAGAATGTATGAAACTGCAGAAACACAAGTATAGAATAATGAATTACATAAGAATTATGCAAATAAACTATTATCATTAAGGCACAACTTAAAAAATTATCAGAATTATTTTTTTGCTGCATTGAGGATAGAAGTTTAGTTATGTTGCATTAAAACAAAAAAAGATTGAACAAACTTTCCATAGCCAATTTTCCTCCTAAATGTTTGTTCAGCTGTGCTTAGAGTTGCTGTGTTACTCTCCTGGCTCCTTTTAGTTCTGACTCCAATTAGAATTGAAACCCACAGATACTAATGTATATCTAATAAGCAATGATTTTTTTGTGAAAGCTTCATCTATGAGATATTCCAACAGGCTTTTCTGTGAGTCCAGTTTGTGTATCAGACATTCTTAGTTTTCACTTTAGATGAGCAATTGTTAACTTGATAAATTAACTCAAGTTATCACGATGCACCCTGTATCATCTTCATGTAGGTAATCTGTTACCCAAGGAAAGAAAGGAACTCCTGCAGATCTCTTCTTGTATACTTTAGTGCAATCCAGAACCAACTACTAAGTCTAATTGAGGGTTGATATGGAAAAGCAATCACCTTCGTTGTCTATTTGATGATATGAGGGGTGCTCCAAAAGTAATGCCTATTATTTTATTATGTTGGCCCATGATGTCAGAGGCAGATGGCGGTGGTACGGCAGCAGAGGTTGAACTTTCCCACCAATATTCTATTACATTTTGTTGCTGTGCAAAAGATGACAGCAGAGGGGCACTCTGACACAATGGTGTCTGACGTGGAAGTTGCGAATGAAGCAAAGGTGTAGAACTGATCCTCCACGCAGAAAAAATTGCACCCACTGACATTCATTGATGCTTGCTGAATGCTTATGGGAACCAAACAGTGGATGTGAGCACAGCGAGGGGGGAGGTCGTGCATTTCAGCAGTGGTGACAGCGACAGTGGTCACCTCCGTTGGTGCAGATTTCTGTGAGCACGGCACACAGATCTTGTTCATCACTGGTGAAAATGCACAGCTCATAGTGGTGACTATGTTGAAAAAGAGTGTTTTGTAGTTGATAATTTGTGCATTCATGTGCTCTTAGTATCTGTTGCAGTTTCCACAGAAATAAATAGGAGGCATTACTTTCAGAGCATCATGCATATATTTAGAAGTTTTTTTCTGGCTGATATGTACTTTCCTTGATGTGTTTAAAGCCCAAGTAGGGCTGCCCCAAGTCAGGAGTAGATTAATGTGTTAAAATCTGAGTATTATTCATTACCTTCATTTACCCTCCATCTTCATTTTCCGTGATTTCTACTGATCATATATAGTCAGAAGTAGTGGAAGGATGAATGCTGTATTTTGGTTAGTCTTTACTGCCTGGATCTGTACGAGAAAACTTCATTTCCATAAATCTGTTGTTTTCTGACTATTTTCCCATTCACAAATAGTTTGTGGATGATGCTATTATTTTTTGAATAAATGTAGCATTAGCCTCTTAAATATACAGCTATGTATGTGATGCGCTAAACACAGCATAGCCACTCAGTAAAAAAAAGAGGTGATTCTTCTGCTATATTCAGTAATGGTGAGTTATGCATGCGTGTTGTGTGCAGTTCTGGACTCCAGAATATAAAAAACATTAGAGGTCCTTGAAAGCATCCAGAGGAGGGCTGGTAAAAGGGCTGGCATGTCCTATGAGGGCACCTGGATTGCCCAGTCTAGAGAAGAGGAGGCCAAGAGGTGACCTCATTGCTGTCTGTAACTGGGGAGAAGAAGCAGAAGGAGGTGCTGGTCTCTGCTCCCTGGTCACCAATGATAGGATGCATGGGAATGTCACTAAGCTGTGCCAGAGATGGTCCAGACTGGGCATTAGGGAAAATTTCTTTACTGTGAGGGTGGTCAGACACTGGAACAGGTTTCCTAGTGAGATGTGTAACACCCATTGCCTATCAGTGTTCAAGAGGTATTTGGATAATGTCCTTAATAATAATACTTAACTTTTGTTTATCCCTGAAGTGATCTGGCAGTTGTGTTAGATGGTCTTTGAATGTCCCTTACCCTCCTCTCCCCTCCCCTGCCCTCCCCTCCCAAATTTCTTTTCTTCAATGATATACTTCTTCCTACCTCATTACATTTTGCAAAATTCAAAGAAATTCCATACATTTGAAATTCCCGCTAAGGCTATTTATGTATTTATAAAATACAATTATCTGTGTTACTGCAAATATTGCTTTCAAAGGACTCTCTGAGGCAGTTTATTGGTGTGGGGAGGTGTGATCCCCCACCAACAGAAAAATGGAGAAATGAGCTTTCATTGGTTGATGTAATACATTTATACCGTACATCTTCATGTATGCAAACCAAGACAAGACAAAACAGCTCTTATATCACTGGTGTAATAGTCTTTCGACTATTACAAATGCTGTGCAATATGTGGTTAATGGTAGGAGAGAGAAGGCAGGGTATTGTTACTTTAACTTGCATTCTTATGCAAAGGCACTGTATGAAAGCCTAACATCATCTGGATATCATAGCAGTCCTTACCATATAATTACACGAGACCAACAATACTTGATCAAAGTAAAAGAAAAACCTCTTATTTTATTTATAAGCCATCTGCCACAAATCATTATCATTTACTTAGGCCCTAAGTTGCAGTTTCCATTTTAATAGTTCTCTTAGTGTTTGGGTGGTTTCTATGAAGATTATTCAATAAACATTGTCCAGAAAAAGCTAGATACTTTTAAAGCATAATCCTCTGGAATGTTTATTAAACAATAACACTGAACCTTCTGACAGTTTTATATCTGAGAATGTTATAACGTTATTATGCATCCCACTTGTAATTCTGCATTACTGAAAGCTCCTGTACAATGTAATGGGTCTTACCAAAAGCAGATGCAGCTGAATTAATAACAGGGCCATCAGTGCACAACAGAAAGTCATACAGTGGGAAGGGTGGAATGGAGAGTGAAGAATGCAGAAAAGAATTCTGTTTCACTTTTTCAACAAAAGCAACTGAATTAAAAAGAATCAGCAGTGTAAGGATTTGAAAATCCAAATATACGAAGTACATTCACCTGAAAAGATATATTTACTGTTTAATGCAGAATCTCTGGACAAATTGAAATTAACTTATCTACAGGGTGAACAGATTCTAAAAGACTTATGGTGCCAAGTGTTCTTCAGTTTATACTTGTGAATGGTTTTCTGCATGTCGCTTATTTTTGGACCGTTTTATCACCTATTATATAGGTGTTATCCCTGTTAACTAATCACAAAGAAAGCTGTCTAAGGTTCAGTAAACTCACTAGAAAGCCTTCAAAAAAGGCAAGGCTTCAGATAAAATTCAGTGCTTTGCCATAATGAACCTAGTAAATATTGGTTTTCTGTAATACAAATAATAGGTGAAATCTTGGCCTTTTGGAGTCAATATGAATTTTGCCATTGATTTTATCAGGGACAGTATAGCAACCGATAAATCTACTGAGCAAGCTGAAAGAAGTGTTTGAAGGAAAGAAAGGAGATGAATATAACAGAACCTTTACATTATTTCAGCCTTCCTTCCGCCTTCCTTTGCCTGAGTGAACAGCCGCTGGTACTCTTGAGATGCGCTTGCAGAAGCTATTGTGGCAGTGTACCGAACATCAAATATTTACAAAGGCATGAGTAATTCAGAAACAGGACAATCAACTTTGTTGTTATAATGAGATAGTCCCAGATTCAACCACAGTGTGCTTTAGGGGTGAGTAACCAAGGGTAATTGCCTAAGACTGGATACCAGAGGGAGCGTGCTAGACTACAATAACTAAAAGTACAAGTTGTCCAGTATGACTCAGTCTTTTCCTGTGATCCTGCTAGACAAAACTTGCTGTAGCTCCACACAAATGCAGTATTATCTTTCAAATGCAATTCCTTCTGTAATGTTAGTAAAATAACAAGCAAAGCATCTGAATGCTGAACTTCTTGCTCATGTGTTCCAGTATATAAACCAGAATATGGAGAAGAGCAATCATCCACTTTTCTGAAGTTCTTTCATAGGGATTATTTGCAAACAAGAGACAGTTTGGAAATAATGGTTATAAAATCACCAAGAAACAAAGGGTGGCTAAAAATATGCCATCTGGTGTGAAAGATATACAGGCAAATACTTTTGAACAAAAAAGCATGGTGTAGAAATACAATAGATTTGTAAAATCTCCCTGAACTAGCTTAATATATGTAACATCTCAGTAATAAACTAAAACAGAGCAGTGAATTTACAATGGCAGTGGAAAATTGAGACATCCACTGCAGACTTCATTTTGCAGTACATGGAGTTTTCTTTGGCTGTTAACTCTCATTTAAATATTCAATTAAAAAAATTCCCCACCACTGCAGGTTTCTAGGCCAGAGAGGTCACCTGACAATTCAAGCAAATATTTTGTATTCTGAATCTATAGGATGTCTACTTTGGTTTTGACCACCATTTGTATTAATTCCTTTTCCAAACTGGGATTTAAGCAAACAAACAAACAAACAACAACAATAAAAACCTACAACTGTCTCATTCTGAAAACACCTTAAACACCTTACAGTGTGGCAGTATTCTATAAAAATGTTTTAAAAACTAATAGAAGGCAAATATCAATGATTCAATTTGTAAGAAATCTTTTGTAAGCTCAGTTGATGTGGCTCATTAGAACATCTACAGTAGTTATCCATCAGCACAGGAACGCTTATAGATAAGATGAAAGCAGCCCTTCTTATTGATCCCACACTGTACATCTGACTCCTGTTCCTTTCTTCAGTCTTTAAATCAACTCCATCTGGTTCTCACTATTTAGTTGTGCAGCTTACCTTCCACAATGAAACATCCTTACTGCTGCAGAAGTAGGTCAAAAGTGGTTAAAATTATTAAGTAGAGAGTGGTTGCTTAAGTCTGGAATCAGCTAACCATAAAAAACGATCAGCCACAAAATGAAACTGAGGACCAGATCTTCACTGGGTGTAAATTGGCTGGACTCCAGCTTATTTTGGTGGAATGTATTGCAGCCAGTGTACCAAACCACTTTTCTTTGTGGTAATACTTTGTGGAACACATGAAGCAAGTTGACAGAACAACCCTTATACATGTAAGAAACAATCACTTCATGTTGTAGCCTAGTCCTGGCTTTATGGTCTTATGTGGCAGGGCGGGGGCCTAAGTAGATAGAAGGGAATGACCCTGCCTATATTAACTAAAACAAACAGTGCTCCCCCTCTCTAGGGTGCCCAGTTTATTTTGAGAGCCCTAATTCCCATTCTTTTCAACTGAATGTAAAAGCAAGCCAAACAATATTGAGACAATAAAAGCAAAGGAGCAAAACAACTTTCTATGGTTTTTGATCAACAACTTCCTTCTCTTAATCCCATGACATTGTCCTAGTTTCTTTATAAGTTTTTGGGCACAGCTAAACTAAATGCTTTCATTGCTGAGTTTGTGGATCTCTTTGTGAGGATCTAACCCAATAAAAAATTGTGTTGTTGAATGACTGTGAGATAAGAACAACCCAGGAAAGGTAGGAAATTGTAGGATTTATTCCAGTAAGGACTGACATGTTATAATGTTCAAATAGGACGTGGAGTTTCCCTGTGGTGAGCTTTGTTCTTTTGGGTGGTCATTTTAGAGCTGCCATGACATCTTTACCAGAAATATTTGCTCCAAGTTTGACAGAGATGGAGGTAAGCAGGACCTGGTACGCCTCATACCAGCAAGCTGTGGTATTTGGGAAAACATGGGGATTCAGAGACTGAAAGGGGCTACACAGTCAAGTCCCTACCCTAGTAGGTCAAGCTGAACTGAAATTTCCCCTTTTGGAAAGAGTGCCAGATGTGCATCTTTATGTCACCAGAAGGACTAAGAAGGCAAAAATATAGCAACTACAACCTTTTCTCTTTTACAGCTTGAGAGCTACATTGTGGAAAACATGAAATCGGAGATGGTGCAGCTGCAGCAAAATGCTGTGCAGAACCATACTGCCACCATGCTCGAGATAGGGACCAGCCTCCTCAGCCAGACAGCAGAGCAAACGAGAAAACTCACCGATGTTGAAACCCAGGTATGTTCCCACAGCAGTTTCCCAAAAGCTGTTAATTGCTGGGAATTTTCCCTATCCTTCCTCTTTTCTAGTACATCACCATACAAAACATTTCAACACAGGGATCCAAGAAACATACACGTTCTGTTTGTTGGTATGAACAGCAGTGATGACTGACACTTTTTACGTGTCTTTCTCTAGATTTCATTTCATTGGTATATTTAGCTCTAGGTGTGTAAGGCAGGCTGGACTGGCCAGGAAACATGACTTCAAATAAATAGTTCAGTTACCAAGTGTGAATGATACAAGCGTCAAGATAAATAATGAGTTTCAGGCTAAACCAGAGGCTTGGATCTCCATTATTTGCCTCTATTATTTTCATGACGTTTGTTTATCTTTTGCAAGATGTTTCTAGCTGAAATGTATTGTACATCAGTAGCTTTTACTCTGTGGAGAGGAATAAGCATCAGCTCCTTTATAAAGCACTGTGTTTCTGTTATTACTGCAAAATTGCATAATATCACATGAATTTAAGAGCCATCTCCACATGATTCCTAGCACCAAAATCACTCATTTGATTCAAGTTACAAGCATATCATTGTTATAACAAAGAGTACAATTTCATATTGGACTTATACAATGATGTGTGCAGCCTTTTGCCTTTCAAGTTCCTCTATCAGTTTAAGATGCACATTTGTTTTTGATCTTTCTAGCATGTGGGATGTTACAAGCTGCAATGTATTCATTGTTCATTTAGAACACAGGTATTAATGTGTTGCATTGATCTGATTAGTTCTAGTAGATATACTTCTTGAGAGATTATAATGACCTTACTTATGTTTAAAAAATTACCATGTTAGTATGTAACTGCACTACAGTACACTGAGAAACTGCAGCAATTATGAAATATAGGTGCTTTAATTAACTCAAGCTAGGAATGATAGGCACAAGTTCTTGCTGCACTGCCTTACACGGGTTCCTTTTTTTCTACACCTTAGTTAGCAGACATTCACTGAAGAATGTGGTGATCTCAAATGACCATAATTTCAAAAAGATTCCATTTTAACTTCCGAAAATGTTGGGGAAAGTATTTTGATAGAATATCTAAATCAATATAATGAATATATCTTAATTCAACAGAATATCTAAATGGAAACATAAGTTGTAAAAACCTTCTATGGATTGTAATATCACTTGCTTAGCACAGAAAAAGGAGGTGTAGGAACTTTATATCCAAAAGACCTCCTAGGTGTAGGTATTGACTACTCATTTGTTGTTCCCTCATCCAAACACATAAGGGACAAAATATGCATTGACTCTGTCTCACTTTCCCTTCAAGGAATAAGTTCAAGGTACAAGCATCATCAGTGCCTTCTTGTTCTGTACTTACAGATGAAGAATTTAAAGGATACTCAAGATACCAGTTTGTATCTACCTTGCTCCAGTCCTTGCTCTGACTTCCAGCCCAGTGACACATTTCCTACCTTGCCTCTCTCAGCAGTGTGGTGCAGATGGCTATAGAACTGAGGCTGCTATTAACAGTGATGGAGGTAGACAGTTGCATATCTGTGGTGGTTTGACTTCGGCTGGTTTCTAGTTGCCCCACAAGCCACTTGGTGAAGATAAGGACAGGAGATTGCTCAGTAATTATCATCATGAACAAAATAGTTAGCATTTATTCTTTTTCATCCTCTTGAAAGGCTTCTGGAGCACAGGAAGTTCCGCACCAACATGCAGAAGAACTTCTTCACAGTGCGGGTGATGAAGCACTGGAACAGGCTGCCCAGGGAGGTTGTGGAGTCTCCTTCCCTGGAGATATTCAAGACCCGCCTGGACGCCTACCTGTGCAACCTGCTGTAGGGAACCTGCTCTGGCAGGGGGGTTGGACTCGATGATCTCTTGAGGTCCCTTCCAACCCCTGCAATTCTGTGATTCTGTGATTCTTTCAGTCTGATGTATATGGTAGAATTTATGCTATTGATACAGACCACCACTAAGGTGAAAAACAATTACATAAAGCAATGTTTAAGATTACAACCTTCATCTTAAAAATCTGTGTTACAGGGCAAGTAGTGATAACATAAGCAGACACTAGATTTCTGCCAACACTACATAAGAGAGATCTCAGGGGAAAGCTAAAGTTAGAATTCCATTTACAAAACAGTGGATGCAACACTTTGGCTTAAATCCAAGTACTCTTGCACTCTTCTAGTTTAAGTATGCTTTATAGCAATGCGTGTTTGAGGCATATCTCATACCCTCACCATTGAAATGAAGCTTATTTGGCAGTCACCTTTCCTTCTTTTGCTAGCCTAGTATTATTCTATAGCACACAGGGTGCCAGAATATCAGCTGTTACATATCAATGGAGCTTGATGGAGTTCATTTGCACCAGCTGAGCAGCTGAGGTTAAAAAAAAAAAAAAAAAAAAAACAGGATTTAGAAACCAGGGTCATTTTTGACAAATCATCAAATCAGAGTAAAAGAATTGCAATACGTTTATGTAGCTATAGCAATGCAACTGGGACAGCATAAACATTAATGTTTTTAATTTATCTTTAAGGTGCTAAATCAAACATCCAGACTTGAAATTCAGCTACTGGAAAATTCACTGTCGACATACAAGTTAGAAAAACAGCTGCTGCAACAGACACATGAAATCCTGAAAATCCATGAGAAAAACAGGTAAGAATGAGTAGCTGATGTCTAAAACTCTTTTTCTGTTCATTATAAAGTGATCTGTCCATACTTTGTTCTAAGCAACTGATGAGATAGAAGAAGCAAATATGGTAAGTGGAAAGCACAAGTAATATTTTTGCAATGGTTTAAAGAGCTACTATGTGAACTTACGCTGTGCTAACTACTGTATGATAAATACAAGTTGACTTTTACTGCTTTTAATTTGTGCTATAAGTTCATATCTCAATTTGTTTCATGACAACTCAGTCATATGACCAGAACTGAAAAGCAAAGGGATAACTTGTATGAGTATTTTCAAGAAGACAGATATAAATTATGAGATCATCAGCTATTTTAAAATGCATAAGAAACAGAAAATCTTCATAAGTTCATTTAATTTAGTGGCTATGAAGATCTAATGTGTAGAAGAATCTCTCTCTCTCTCTGGACTAAGTATAACATTTCATTCCGTATTGCATCTTAAATGCTTTATTTAAAAAACAAATAAAAGACAAATGTTCCAGTTTTATGCTGAAATTGAAAGGAAGAAAAAGAAACAACTCTTCAGTAGCACCTAATTTATCAAGCAGTGAATCCAGTATGGAGAAGAAATTCCAGTGTTATCCCTTTCTGTGCTACAGTATCTTCATGAATCCTGCAAATGCCCTGAATTCAGCATTCATGAAGCTAACTTCATGCACCAACTGGGACTCTTTGCAGTGGCTACAATGGGGTACACATCAGCTGAAGCACTCAAAGTGCAAGCCAGCCAAACAGCAATGCAAGAGGGAACTGAGTGGCTGAATGTTCTAAAGCCTGAGTTTAGCTTTCTGCGAGTACCTAAAATCATAGCACTTACCAATCCAGGATCTCAGAGCAGGTATTCTGGGATGACCTTTGTTGGCCACCATATGCTCACCCGGCTGCTCTCCCACTCCCTCTTCTTAACAGGACTGGGAGAGAAAATAAGATGAGTTCAGATATAGACAGGTAGACCAATTACTGTCATAGGCAAAACAGACTTGAATTGGAAAATTAATTTATTGCCAATTAAATTTGATTTGAATGGTGAGAAACAAAGATAAAAGCTAAAACACTTTTTTGGTCCTGCTTTCCCCTTCGTTCCCAGATTCAGTTTCACTCCTTCGTTCCCAAATTCTCTGCCCTGAGTGGTGCAGGCATATAGTCAATGATTGCTGGGGTCAGGCCATCACAGTTTGTCTCTGCTGTTCTTTCCTGACTCTTTCCCCTTGCTCCCATTTGATTCCTTCCCATCGGCTGCAGTCCTTCAGGATAGGATTGCTTGACTATGGGGTCCTCCATGTGCTGCAGTGGGACAGCCTATGGTAGACCTCTCCATGGGCTGCCTAGCCACTTTGCTCTGAGCCTGGAGCACCTCCTACCCTCCTCTTCAATGACCATGACGTTCACATTTTTCCCCCAATTCTCAATTTCATGTGGTGGTTTTGCCCTTTCTAGGTACATGGTCACAAAGGTGCCACTGGCACTGCTGCTCGGCTTTCCATGCCCTACAGTGGAACTGGGCATTTCTGACATGGGGCTGCCCTGGCCTCTGCCCTGAGAGGCCCTAGCAGGCCCCTACTGTGCAGCCCCAAGCCCAAAACCACATGGACACCAAATACAGGGGGTCAGAGACATAGTCCATCTTGGTTGCTTGTCTGGAAAACTAAATTTCATGTTCCTGTCTCTGTAACAGCCAGATTTAAGCAGGGAGGACAGAGACTAGCAATGGCATGAAGCTACAGGGAGAAGGCAAAGAACCAGATAATGAAGACCAATAGACAATGTCATTGCAAGGAGATGTGTTTAGGTGAAAGTAATATACTGTGAGTGCTACTAGTTATAAAAACTGGCAATTTACTTGTTATAAACGTGGGTTAGATTAAATAATTCCACCAATATTTTATTTATTTATTTATTTATTCTGGAGGAATTGGAGTGCATTGAAAACTCGTGAACTCTGAAAGTTTACTTCGGAGATATGTATCGTTGAGTACAGAATTAACCTGGACCCCAGAAATTAATTCACCTAAACTGCATATATGGGATCTCCTTGTAGTTCATGGAGTTTTCTCGTTGTGTGGGAGGCAAGCTTACATGTTTTACCAACCAATTTCAGATTAACACAAACAATAGCTTTTAAGTATGTAAATACTTGTATTTTTGTTTGTTTAGCAACAAAAATTTATTGACTGATCAAAAGATTGAGTCATTGTGTAGTCAATAATCTGAATTTATTTATCTTAGCAATGTGTTAGGGTGTAAAGCCTTCGTGTCAGTAAACAAATAAATTTGACTTAAATTGACCTTTGACTTGACTGACATTATGATGAAACAGTCTGTGTCATGATGAAATGGTCTGGTTTCGTATTTAGGAAGAAGGGGGGGTGGTGTTACATTTAAAAAAAAAACATTTAGTAACTCATTGTTTCTCTTATAGGTGTATATGGATAAAAGAAAAAAGTATATTCATCTTACAAATAAAGCAAGAACCTGGCAAATACTTTCCAGGTTCTGTTGCTGTGTCTTTGGGAATGATAAAATTAGTGAGAGGATAGTATTATGATTACATTAAAATATAAATCCTCATCTTCTGTATCATCATCTACTCCTAATAAAGAACTGCATACTCTTGGTCTTGTAAGATCCTGATCCTGAAATCGATTATACATATGTCAAGTTCAGTATGGGACGAATCTGAGTGATTTCAGGAGACGATAGTTTAATGAATATGCCAATGATTTTTAGCCTACTTAACTTCAAACAATGTTTATAGATTACCCATCAGGTGATGTTCAGTAGTTGTTTGCAGTTAAAATGTCTTTGTCCATCTATATGTCCAACACTTTCAAATTAATAAATTAGAGAACTCCTACTATATGCATTGCCTACATGGACTGAAAACTTGTTGCAAAGGGCCTTTCTTTTGCAGTAGGTGTACACCACAGTGGGAATGAGTGCAGGAACTATTATAATTCAAAATGTAAACAAAACAGATGGTATACTGTGTGGAGATCATTTCTCTTCTGCACTAAAATTTCCTTTATATAAAATAAAAATAAGGACCTTAATCACGTTCAAAGAACTGGATTTTGGATTAAAAAATACAAAATATTATAGTAATAATAAGTGATTGTTGATATGCTACAGTACTTTGTATATTATCCTTAAATACAATGAGTTCTGCATATCAACAGGGGACTGTTTCATGTTCCTTAGACTAGAAATATATCTTTTCTTGGCCTTAGACTCTTTACTTCCTGCCTCTGCTGGGAAGAGTGGTCAATTTTTTTATTTTTATCCATCTGAAGTGAAGGATATTGCATAGCATAAGTAGAGTCACATTTGCCCCAGTATCTTGTTTCTATTGAATGCTCTCATACCATAAATAATTTAGTCTTGTGGGTTCCCACCCACTGTAATGTAAATGGTGGTTTCTTGCATTGACATATTTTTTCCCACAAGAGTTTTTTAAAAGCTATTTTAATTTATTCTTGAAAGATTTCTCTGCTTAAGTGCTCTTTTGAGGCTTTTTCCTTCTTTTTTTCCACAGTGTACCAGCTGCGTTTAACTTAGTATGTGTCATTAGATTCAATATGCAAGTGTGAAAACAACTTTTTTTTTCACTCAGATGAAACAGAAGAGGACAATCATTATGTATTCTGAATCTTTCAGTAGTAAATGGTGGAAATGACATTTAAGCATAAATTTGAACTGAATTTTGCTGAAAATCAGAAGAAATGTTCAGTTCAAGAACTGTCATTCTATGAAAGATGTACATAAGAATGATAAATTACCATTTAGCTGCGTGAAAGATAAGGAAACACAGTATGTTTGATTTTTTTTTTCAAGTTCTGCATATAAAGATAAATCCAATTCCATTTTTTTCACTTCACTTTTGTGATTTCAATGGAATTGTCTTATCACTGGTATAAAAAAAAAAATAAAAATAGGCTGAGGCTAGATAGCCTGTCTCCAAGTACTATGAGGACACTTTTTTCCCCCCCCCTATCTCTTTAAACCAATCAGACCACCTACTTAGGTACCATGTGGTCAGCACCTCAATACGGGGAAAAATTCTCTCATGTAAAAGCAACTACAAAGCAGAGATCTTAATGAGAAAATACCATTATTGCACTCAAGTGTAGGCATTTAAGTTCTCTACCTGTTTATCTTCCCATACATCCTTAATACAAGAAAAACACAAATATACGGCCGAAGAATTTTTTTGTAGTGTGATGTTACTTTTCTTTATTTATTGAATAGCTTAACAAAGTAAATGGTTTTATCTGTATTTCTAATAAGTCTAGATTTTTTGAAAGATTATTTTAATGTAAAATATGTCCATCTCTAAGATCTGGTCTGTATCCTGTTCCCATGTGTTTAAACTGAGGCCTCTGAAAACAAAGACTGAAAAAAAAATCTCTTAAACTGCCATGGTCTGGAATGGATTAGTGAATAAACTATGTACCTTATAAGGCAGATTGTCTAAACCAGACTTCCTTCCTCCCCAGAGAGCTACAGGGAAGCGCTTTCTACATGTTCTACTTCATCACCTTTCGAAACAACAGCAGTTTTCACTGGAAGTCATTCTCTGGCTTCTGTATTGGCTTTCTACCTTCTTCAGGGTTAACAGAGGGCTTTTTCTGCTGGACAAAGCACAGTTGCACCAACGCATACCACTGGCTTATATCTTGACAAAGTTAACACGTCACTTGCTGAGTATAGGTTCCTAGCCTGACAAAGCTCAGTAGATTGGACAAGGAAATGTGACTACTTTGAAGAAAATTAAGGGTTTTGTTTATTATTATTATTTAAATGGTCAGGCCTCACTTGGAATACTGTGTCCAGTTCTGGGCTCCCCAGTACAAAAAACACAGGGACCTCCTGGAAAGAGTCCAGTGGAGGGCAACAAAGCTGATAAAGGGCGTGGAGCATCTCCCTTATGAGGAGAGGCTGAATGACCTGGGTCTGTTCAGCCTGAAGAAGATTCAGAGGGGATCTTATCAATGTCTATAAATATCTAAAGTGCAGGAGACAGAGACATGGCCAGACTCTCTTTTCAGTGGTGTGTGGTGATAAGACAAAGGGAAATAGCCACAAACTGGAGCATAGGATGTTCCGCACAAGTACGCGTAAGAACTTCTTCATGGTGTGGGTGACGGAGCACTGGAACAGGCTGCCCAGGGAGGTTGTGGAGTCTCCTTCCCTGGAGATATTCAAGACCCATCTGGACGCCTACCTGTGTGACCTGCTGTAGGGAACCTGCTTTGGCAGGGGGGCTGGACTCAACAATCTCTTGAGGTCTCTTTGAATCCCTATAATTCTGTGATTCTGTGTTTTTTAGGACTTCAAGGAGTTATTGTCCAATGGATAATATCAATATTTATTCATATGAACAACAATATTTGTTGTTCTTCGTAACTTCGTTCTGTTCCCCATATGCCTGATATTTTTCCCCCATATTGAAAGCTACTATTATAAAACCACATATACATTCGCGTTACTGCTTCATCTGCCTGGGTCAGTAATGCTTTCAGATATGTAAGAAAATTATACAGTAAACTTGCAGTAAAAAGGAAACAGTCTTTATGTCATATCCATGCCATTTTACTGGAAAGTGTTATCAAGAATGTTGTACAACAATTTCAGTCAATGTTTACAGAGTGATTAATTGGTATAAAGACAACCTTCTCGCTTTCTTTAAGTTTTTATGTAAGCGACATTAGTGAAAGCTAGTAGAAATATTTTTACTTTGACTGTTTTCATAATGGCTCTTGTAAAATGGATAAAATATGTTTACCAAGCACTCAACAAAGTGTTTTCTTCGCGATATTTGGCTATTAGAAATATTTTTTCTCTCTTTCTTCTTTCCATATTAGAGTACTCTGACAGATCTTTAAAAAATCTAAATGTATCTGTAAGTGGTTTCACCCTGTTTAAAGACTTCTTGATGAGGTTTCTAGCACTTTTTATTATTTAAATGAGTTATAATACATATGAATGTAATAATAAATATGAAAAATTCTGTCCATATTGGAATCAAAATCCATAAAAGCAGCCTTTCTCATGCTATTTAAGGATTTGTTCCTTTTTGAACAAACCAGTGCAAAGTCTCCAGTCTGTGTGAAGTTTTTGCTTTTGTTCATTAGGGTTTTGAGTAAAGGTTTCTTACTGATTCTTAGTAAAACAAAATTAAATGCAGTTGTTATGGATTTCTCCGAGGAACATAGGGAGTGGTCCTATCCTCAGGACTTACTCTTATCTGTTGAAGATTTGTGGGTATGGAAAGATTGTTGCACAAATGCATATGCGTTCCTTAAAATAGCTTAGCTTTGCAATTTATAAGAAGAAGACTTTTAATCTACATTGAAAACAGTAAAGGAACCAACTGCCTTGACACTCCCATCTTTCCACCAATTGTTGTTGAAAGACCACTCATAAATACTCGGATGTATTATTGCTAAAGCTGTAAAACATCTGCTTGCTGTCTGTCTCTGTAGACGCCAAACAGGGAAGCTCTAAACATTGTCAGCTTCTTGCTTGACATGGCCAGTGTTGCTACAAATAAGACTATCATTACCATAGGTTCGCTTACTGTGGTCTTAAGGCTATGGTGGGAAACAAATATAATGTGCATGTTGTGGCTGTCAAAGACTTCCTTTTACATGAAATCATTCAGATATGGGAATCATTTAAATTTGGACATGCAGATAGGATGATGTAGAGTTAGGAAAATGCCTTGTACTGTACTGAGAGAGACGGACAAAGAGATTTATTTTTATTTTTACCTGCTGTTTAACTATTAAGTAATATTCTGGCTGTGGGAATGGCATCTTCTTTTACATTGACAAGACAGAACATTTTCCATGGACTGTAAGAATCATGTAATATCCTGAGTTGGAAGGGTCCAATGGTAATCATAAGTTCAACTTCTGACTCTGCAAAAGGCAAATTAAGAATTAAACTGTATATCTAAGAGCATGGTCCACACACTTCTTGAACATGACATCTTCTCTGGGGAGCCTGTTCCAGTGCCTGACCACCAATGGAGAATTTTTTCCTAATATTCAAACTGAATTTCCCCTGATACAGCTTTAAGCCATTCCCTAATGCTCTATCATCAGTCATCAGAGTGATGACTCTGATGAGTGACAGAGAGAGGATTTCCCCTCCCCTTTATGAGGAAACAAAAAGGTCAGCTCTCCTCTAAGCTCAACTAACCAAGTATTCTCTGGCACTTCTCCTAAGTCATGGCCTTTAGACCTTTTGTCATGTTTGTTGCCTTCCATGGGACGTATTCTAATAGTGATATATCCTTATATTATGGAGCCCCAAACTGCATACAGTACTTGAGATGAAGCTAAACAAACATTACATGTAGTGAGACAATCTGTTCTTTTGTCTAGTTAACTATACTGTGCTTAATGCACTCAATACTGTTGGCCCTTTTGGCTGCAAAGGCACACTTTTGACTCATAATGAGCTTACCATTAGCCAAAACTTTTAGTATAATTTGCAAGCTTACCTAGCATGCACTCAGCTTCTGTGTCCAGGTCATGGATAAAAACTTTGAAGAGAACTGTCCCTAAAATTGAGACCTAGGGAACACCACTGTTGGATGACCACCAGCCTGATGTTAACCCATCTACTACAACACTTTGAGCCCTACCATCCAGTCTCGTTCACCCATGATATCGTGTACATGTCTAGCTGTATGCTGGACAGTTTGTTCAGGATATTGTGAGAGACAGTATCAAAAGCCTTGCTAAAATCCCCCAAAAATCCCACATCCACTACCTTCCCTTTGTCCACCAGGTGGGTAAATTTGTCATGAAGGGATATTAAGTAGGATATCAAACTGGGGTGTAACCACATCTAGCACCCATTCTATCACAGATTTTGTCTAGGGTTTACCTTGGGGTCCTATCCTTCGTGTACTAGTTTAACTTATAGTCTATCAGAAAAATTAAAGTCTAGAGCCAAAATGAGCATTTAAATAATTTCTATGAAAATATGGACAAAACTGATAAAATTCATGTGGTACTTTTTCTAATTTTGTAGAATAATATTTCATGATTAAAAACAATTCCACCAGAATGTTTTCAACAATTTATGTCTAACTGCACTAATTAGAGCATAAAAAAGCTCAAAGATTTTCACATAAATATCCTCAAAAAAATCCAAGTAGATATATAGTATAAAGGCATCATGTTTAATGTTAGAGTTCTAGTGATGAAAAAATAAATCATCCACAGGTCTGATAAGGTGTTAAAAACATTTAACGTCTTTGGTTTTAAAATCTATACTTTATTTCATATTGAAACTTTCTATCATCAAATTCCAGTCTAGAAAATCTTGTTATGCTTTTGTTACTAATTAATGAGCTTTTAAGAATGAAATATCATGTTCCCCCTTGCATTTGGGAATGAAGCTGACCCCAAGAAAAAGTATTTTCCCTTCCCCTCTTTTCATTTGTTCTTCCACCTTACTCGGATCCTTGTGATTTTCACAGAACTAGATATCTTGATCTTGAAAAGTATACTTTCTTCAATATCTCTCCAAGTCTCACATTTATAACATTTCAGAGAGAGATTTGCTGTTCAGTTTTCGTTATTTAGAGGGCAAAAAAAAAAAAAAAAGAGTTTTATATTACTCTAGCTTGTACAGCAAATCCAGGGCTTGAGTTTAATCCTTGCATTGTTATCCTTTGTAACAGCTCATATTAAGGCTCTGTGATATCTAGTAGAAACAGCTCCATATGGATTTTATTACATTCTTCAGTTAGGTTAAATGACCTGAAATTATGCAGGCATTTTGCCACTGATCTATTACCCAGAAGTAAAAACAAAGGTGGGGGAAGAGTGCAAATAAATAAAATCTAAGACTGACTTGGACAGGAAGCCATTTCCTGGGAAGTTTGTAACAACCAGTGGGTTTATGGGCATGAGAAACTCCTCTTTCAGCATATACAGTAAAATTACTGAACAGAAGAAAGTAGCAGAGGGGAAGAATTTATTTCTTTATCTAGTATTAACAAAACCTTTCTGCTAAACTCCCAGCTAGGGTGGTTTAACATTGATGGACAACTAAGAGCCACCATGCTGCTCTCACTCTCTCTCCTCAGAAGGACAGGGAGAAAATACGATGAAAAAAAGCTTCTTGGTTGAGATAAGTGCAGGATCACTCACCAGTTACCACCACAGGCAAAACAGACTCAATGCAAGAGAGATTAATGTAATTTATTATGTATTGATAACAAACTAGAGCAGTGAGAAACTAAAAGCAAACAAAAAACATCTTCCCCCTTCCCCTCCACATTCACTATATTTTCTCTTCTTCCACTGAATAGCGTAGGGGAACAAGGAATGGGGGCTGTGGTCAGTCCATAATACTTTGTCGTCTGCCACACTTACATGGTCACTCTCTGCCTCTGCTCCAGTGTGGTGTCCCTCCCACGGGATGCCAGTCTTTCCAAACTCATCCTACGTGGGCTTCCCACAGGCTGCAGCTCCTCAAGAACTCCTCCAATAAGGGCCCATACCTTGGGGTCCATCCTTCAGGACTGCACTGCTCCAGCACAGATCCTCAAAGGCAGCAGCTCCCCCAGACCTTCTGCTCCACAACAGGCTCCTTCCCATGGGCTGAACATTCAGCCCAGGGCCTGCACCTACAGGGGCTGTCCATGGGCTGCAGCTTCCTTCAAGCCATATCCACTGATGTACTGTGGGCTCCTCCATGGCTGCATGTGGAGATCTTCTCTGTGTGATGCTCATGGGCTGCAGGGGGGGCAGGCTGCTCCATCATGGGCCTCTCCTTGGGCTGCAGGGAACTTCTGCTCCACGCCTGGAGCACCTCCTGCCCTCCTCTTCACCGACCTTGCTGGCTGCAGGGCTGTTTCTCTCACATTTTCTCACTCCTTTCAGCTTCTGTTGTGCAGCATTTTTTTCCTTTCTTTAATCTTCTCTCCTGGAAGCACAGCCAGTGTTGCTCACTGGCTCAGCTCTGGGCAGTGGTGGGTCCCTTTTGGAGCTGTCTGATTCAGCTCCTGGACTCCTCTGAGAGGCCACACCTTCAGCCCCCTGGCTATCAGAACTTTGTTACGTAAACCCAATGCATCACCACAGCATCAAAGCACTGGTTTGAAAAAACATCGTTTGCTTTTGACAGGTATTAGCTGTGAAATGTGAAAGCAGATACCACTTACCTGGTACACAATTCTTTCCCCAGCTTCACAAAGCACATAGAATCATAGAATGGCTTGGGTTGGAAGGGATCTCAAGGATCATCAAGTTTCAATGCCCTGCTGCAGGCAGGGCTGCCAACCTCCAGATTTAGTATTAGATCAGGTTGTCCAGGACCCCATCCAACCTGGCTTTGAACACGTCCAGGGATGGGGCATCCACAACCTCTCTGGGCTGCCTGTTCCAGCACCTCACCACTCTCAGTAAAGAACTTTCCTCTGACAACCAATCTAAATCTTCCCTTCTTCAGCTTAAAACCACTCCCCTTTGTCCTATCGCTATCTACCCTTGTAAAAAGTTGATTTTCCTCCTGTTTATGATCTCTCTTTAAATACTGGGAGGCTGCAATGAGATGTTCCTGCATCCTTCTCTTCTCCAGGCTGAATAAGCCCAGCTCCCTCAGCCTGTCTTCCTAGGGGAGATGCTCCAGCCCTCTGGTCATCTTTGTGGGCCTCCTCTGGACACTCTCCAAAAGCTCTACATCTTTCCTGTATTGGGGGCCCCAGACCTGGACCCAGTACTCCAGATGAGGCCTCATGTGGGCAGAGCAGAGGGGGACTATCCCCTTTCTCTCCCTCCTGGCCACCTCTCTTCTGATGGAGCCCAAGATACCATTGACCTTCTGAGCTGCAAGAGCACACTGCTGGCTCATGTTAAGTTTTTCATCCACCACGACCTGCAGGTCCCTCTCAGCAGGGCAAGCACATCAAATGGTATTTTTGTTGTGGGTTCCATATGCTAGGATAGCTCCTAGTACTTACTTTTCCATTCAGCTGTNGGGGGGGCTGTGAGCAAAAGGCTGTGTGGTGTTTCCAGGCCTGCCTGCTCAAACCAGAACAAGCTGTAAGGCCTTTCACAAAAATTCCTTAGTTTACCCTTTTTTTTTCTCCAGTCATATTGACCAACCCATAATAACGTTCTCTTCAATGCTCTGTTCTTCCTCCTTTGCCTACCTTAGACTTTTCTGGATGAACTTCTATACACAAATGTGTTACTGTTCTTGTGCTCATGCACTTGGATGGGTATAACAACCAGATATGCAGTTCTGTGCTCCTTATTCTAAGCACCATTTTATGCAGACATTTCAATATGGAATGTTAGAGATCAATCACAGTTGTCTGCTTGGTGGAGAAAGTTGGGCTGAATTAATAGATGTGTCATTTTAGAATAAATACTTTCTGTATTGATTTATATGGTGAAGATACAATATCATTGCTTTCTGTATTGCAAAATATGTTTTCATGCAATAATATCTGATGATGTTTTATTTCATTTTAGTTTACTTGAACACAAAATTTTAGAAATGGAAGAAAGGCATAAAGAGGAGCTGAACACTTTGAAAGAGGAAAAAGAGAACCTACAGAATTTGGTCACTCGACAAAGCTACATAATCCAGGAACTAGAGAAACAATTAAACAAGGCAACAACCAATAACAGCGTCCTGCAGAAGCAGCAGCTTGAATTGATGGATACTGTTCATACTCTAATTACCCTTTGCTCCAAGGAAGGAGGTAAGAAAGCAAAACTATATAACATTACAAATGCTAGGAAATTTCTTCTGAAGTTCTGTATTTTTTGAAAGGTATAACTCGATGAGCGTACTCCAAGAAAGAAAAGGACATGGAAGTATTTAAGACATGTGTGGATGTGGCACTTAGGAACGTAGTTCAGTGGTGGACTTAGTAGTATTACATAGTGGTTGGACTTGATGACCTTATGGGTCTTTTCCAACCTAAATGATTCTATGATTCTGTGACCATAATTGAGAACAAAAGACCAGATAAGAACCCACCAACCAAACAAGGTTCAGACAGTGTTCAGGCCAACCCTTTTGCTAAGTCATATCTTATTTTTTAAATTTAATATCATAGAGTTATTATACCATAACCTTAGCTGATGTAAGCCACAATTCCATTGACTTCACACTAGAAATACTGGTTTGTTCCCTTGAGCATCTGTCTCCTGCCGTGACTGTGTTAGCCAATGGTAACTTTGCGGGTGCTGACTTGACTTTCTTTACAGTCATTGGAGAAAAAATGGCACTAAACGAAGGCAAGTAACCCATAATTATTTATATACGCACATTTTAAGTTTGATGAATGTAGGCACTTACAGTGCAGTAGCCATCCAAAAAGTGAATCTCTTCCACTGAATGAGTTCTCATTTATAATAAGGGATTATATTTCTTCCTTCTGCCTTTCTGGATATCGTTTTTTTTTTTTTTTTCCTGTGTACATAAGACACATGGCAAACACATAAGATAGAAATAACATCTTTTCAAAGGAGGGGTTAACAAACCATCTAGGACAATTGTCCTCAACTCTGACTTTGTTAGTAAACACATTTCTTATAGACATTGAAAAAGAAATTCAGGTGGGATTTCAATTTTCAGATGCTAAAGACACTACAGAATGTCTCAGAAAAGACATTTCTTTCATCAGGACTGTCCAAGGGAGATGGCAGAAAGAGACAAATGATGAATGGATATTACTGTGAGAGTTGGAAATGAGACCCTGGAAAGAATGTGTTAGTAACTACAAAAAACAGGGCAGAGTTATACAGAATAGAGGGAAAAAGAGATGTGAGGGAGAATATAAGAGCAAAGGCCATATGCAAAGATTAACAACTAAAAGGGGTTTAGCATATGCCATGTAGTGGGTTAAAAATACTGCTGGGGAAAGAAAGTTGAAGAAAGAGAGATCCACCTGGAAAGAGATCATCAAAACCCTTCTGAGAAAGGGTACAGCACAAACACAGAGAAACTGTAGATGTACAAGTTCTGTTAGTCTAGTCATTTAATGAGTGTGGAAGTGTGGAAATAGGTCTATGTGAGGTTAAGCACCAGAACTCCAAAGTGCCCAGCACATCTGTTCTTTGTAATTCTAGAGCTCTAAGTGCTACAGATAATTTTCAAATATTAAAAAAAAAACAACTTTTCACCTGCATTGTTATTCAATATTTTATTTAAGAGGCAGAAGAATATATTATGTGATTCACACTATTCAGCTCAAGGCAGTGTGGGTTTGCTCTTTGCTGTATATTCCCATGCAACTTGTGTGGCTTAAATCTGAATAATTCTAGTGGTGAGGATTACATCTCATCCTTTGGAAGTGTTTCATGCTTGGACCCATGTTGATAGCCTACTTTTTTTTTTTTTCTTTCTCCTTGTGTTCATTCTGAATGTTCCCTTCTGCTTATTCTGTTATACAGTTCCCCAGCATTTTGAAGTAAATAACATCCTTCATAGTAGGCTGT
The DNA here is from genome assembly GCA_013396635.1 of Penelope pileata. Taxonomy (NCBI): domain Eukaryota; kingdom Metazoa; phylum Chordata; class Aves; order Galliformes; family Cracidae; genus Penelope; species Penelope pileata. The sequence continues at coordinate 71,749 of WBMW01003773.1, forward strand.
TCTCATATCAGTAGAGAGACAGTGTGATGCAGTGCAATTCTTTTATTATGTTTGGCGATCTTTTGGCAAAGAAACCTGGCAAAGTTTTGTTCGTGGTGTTCTAATAGAGCTCAGGAGTATTTTAAAATTAATATGAATATGAAAGATATATTATTTTCATATGGAGATATACTGGAAGTTATTTTTAAAGCTAGAAAAACATTTTCAAAATATTCTGAATTTGATTCAAAGAAAAACAAAACAAAACATTTTTCCTAAACTTAGTTTCCTTAGCTGCTTCTTATAAAGATTTTGAATAAGGGTTTTCTGAAATGGATGCCTTAAGCTGGGCTCTAGGTGTCTGAAAACCTGAATTTTCAGCGGTCTTTTTACTTCAGAGGAACTGTGGAAGTAAAAGATACTCAACATGGTTAAATGCCTAAATATAATTTTAATTGCTTACCTCTAACCCTCAGTTTTGGACTCCATTACATTTTGTTATTACCATGCAGGAATGTTCCTTGGATACTTTTTTGAGAAAATTTAAAAAGAAATAATTGCAGAAAAATTTCCACTTACTATTTAAGTTGAGTTGACTAATATTTTTAGTAAGTATATCCACAGCTGAAAGAGAAGTCAGACTGCTTAAGTTAAAATAATATCCTAGAGTACAAGACTATTCCAATGAAGGCAAAATATTAAATCATTGTAACTGAAATTACTACCGGCATCTGTCCATGCAAATGTATGTTGAAAATAAAAGAGTATGTGTGCTGGGAAATACAACTAAAGCTACTCAAAATTCTCACCAAAAAATGTTTAGCCTTCTACAAATCTTTATGTGTGCACTAATATTTAACACATAAAATATGCTGTAAGAAGTGGTGTTTATTGGGAGATAGAGAATAGCAAAATGTGATACATAAAACAGTGACACTCCTTCTCTCTTATACTGTGTTAAATATTGGTCATCTAATTTCATAAGGGATATAGCAGAAATGGAAATGGTCCAGAACAGAATAGGATAATGGAAATAATTACAGACCTGGAACGATTTCCAGATGAGGAGAGAGAGCTGTAACACACAGAAATGTTGGATGAGAAAAAAAGTATGTATGATACTGTTATGAAAACATACAAAACATTAATGCTGAAGAGAAGAGAGAGAGACAGCAACAGAGAGATAATACTTGGTTATGTGAAGTATTGGTTGCTAGGTATCATTGAGACTAATAAAGATATTTGAATTATTAGAAAGACGAAGAGCTAGTAAAAGATGGGTTCCCTTAAAAACTTCAGGCTTTTAACTGGTGGCACTCATCTTTGAAAGGAAGTGTGACCTAAGCAAGGAATCAAGTATAAAAAGCCAGATTGTTAAAGATGAGTAACTTCCCAGGAATGAAAACAGGAGTTGAGAGGAATTGGAAAATGTGGCTACATCTTCAGTATTTTGAGAATGTCTTTGAGTCCCTTTTTTTTTGCATTTTCCACCATAAATCGAAAGTGTAGATCTGTATATTTTACATTATAAGTATGTGTATATATTTTACAAACTATTATCAGTATCAAGAAACCTAAAAATCTCTCCCAGTGTAAAAGTCACAGACAGGAAAATGATATTCTCCTTTGCATTATTCATAATATTCAGGCCCTCTCAATTTGTGAAATAAATTTTGTGAAATAAACACTGGGACAGGTTGCCCAGAGAAGTTGTGGATGCCCCCTTCCTGGAAGTGTTCAAGGCCAGGCTGGACGGGGCTTTGGGCAACCTGGTCTAGTGGGAGGTGTCCTTGCCCATGGTGGGAAGGTTGGAACAAATGATCTCTAAGGTCCCTTCCAACCTAAACCATTCTATGATTCTATGAAGTCAGTAATTAAAAACATATTTTCTATAAAATAATGATACAATTGAATGACTTTATTTGAAACTAAGCTGATGATAACCTTTGTTGTTTGATTATAAAAAGAGATAAATTTATTTTAGTAATTACATAATTGTATCAGAACATTTGTTTTTAGATTAATTAAATTGTGAGACTTTCAGAAGTCTTCTTGCTAGCAGTCTGTGATGAAATTAGCTGGCTAATGTGGAGATACAAGGCTGACCAGAAAATGCTTTTGTGTAGTTTCACAGTCTGAGAAGCTTAATTAACGTAGTCCCTAATACTGGATGACAACCCTACAATACAATCTGCTTTGATATTTCAACCATGGCTATATAAACGCTATGAGGATTTCTCAAGAACATGAAGGGAAATGAGAAAGAGAGAAAAAAGTTAAAAAGAATAATTTTTTAAAATATAGATGGACTAAAAGATAAAATCCAGACCCCACTTTCAGTGTTGGCTTTGTTACAGACCAGTTTTGAGATGGGAGCCACCTGTCAAACATGAATTGTTTATGAGCTTGTTTTCCAAAATACCACCCACCTCTTTACTATTGCAAGTGATTCTAGGATTTCAGTTGTATGTAATCCTTAAAAATAGAAATCTGTTAAAGGTCCCAAAGCCTGCAGATAGTCAAATAAATGCAAGATACCATGGAGACACAAATGTGTCCATTTCGGCCTTTGCCTATGGGTAGATTTGTCTCATTGTTTACGTCTTTTTTAGGCAGGGATAAGAATTGTGGCAGCAGCTGTCAATAAATTTCTAAAAGAGAACTTCTAAAAAAAAGTGTGCTTTCACACACTAGCCTTCCCATTGAAATGATTGCTCAGTACGGTAGAAATTTAAAGTAACATTTTAGAAATTAAGTAATCTCCAAACTCAAATCTAAACAAGAGACAAGTGTCTGTAAATTTTACTTTTCTGCAGAAGATTAAAGAAATATAAATTTTGAGCTGAAGGCTTAAATAATCACTGTAGAGGTATGGCACATCCGTCTCCAAGGCTGTAGAAGTCCTTTACCTATAGAAGATAACAAAGAGTTGGGTAGGGTACATTGTATTCTTTGGAAAGGTCTTCAAAGATTTTGTGATTTTCATTTTCTTAAAACACCTCATTCCTCACACTGCTGTGAGGATTATTTGTCTGAGGATGGATAATGCATTTTAGTCTTGCATGTATGAGAGGAAAAACAGGTAGACTTGACTTACCAATAGCCACCTTCTTCCCATTCATGGTGAGATTCTGAAGTTCTGTGGATGAAAATATTATGTCTAGGATTTAGTGTAAAGTTCGGAAATTTTAAGAACTCCAATTAAAATGTTGTTTCTCCCGCTGTTGACTAGTATTATAAGCATTTCAGAATATGAAAAATATAAAATATCTGTCGACTAAGGCACATCACTGTTGCCATCAACCAATAAACATCTAACACAGTAAATAGTATGTGACAGACTTTCTAAGCTTCCACATCAGAAAAATTACTTGTGAAAAGGATATGTAGTGCTGACTTAAAAATCACAAGGAATTCACTACAAATTGTGTTAAGCAATTGATTATATCATCATCAAAGAAGTATACCCAAGTTCAAACCAAGTAGTATAGAAATTGCATTGGTCCAATGAGAAATTATGTTTAAAGCCAAAGGTCATAAAGTGTGCTCAGTCTAAAGTCACATCTATTATCAAATACTTTATGTATTTATTTTTTTCCAGTAGAAGAAAATAGATCTAGTGAGTTTATCATGTTAACATTAGTTTGCGTAACTGCCTAAGTCCTATAGCATAAGGGAATCTAAAATTTCAGTGTGGAAATATATTTAACTGTAAATTAGTTGTCCTGGGCAACCTGATCTAGTGAGTGGCAACCCTGCCCATAGCAGGGGGCTTGGAACTAGATCTTTAAGGTCACTTCCAACCTAAACCATTCTATGATTCTATGATTTTCTGTTCTTGTTTTTTTGTTGGTTTGTTTGTTTTTGTTTTTAATGCTTCCTGTCAGACTGCATATTAGTGTACCTTGTTAAAATGTTTGATCTAAACTCACATTCTTCAGATTAATGGAACAGTAAAGAAACTTTTTTCTTGAATGTCTATTTTTGTGACCTGGTAGGAGAGAAATGAAGCATTAGCTTCCTCGTGAATGCTGACAAGAAGCTAAGCTTAATTCTCAAAATAATATACATATATGCCAGGAATTTACCTCCTCAGAAGTGCCTGTTGAATTCATGAAGTAAATAACTTGGCTAATGGGTCGGACATTTCTGAAAAGTTTCAAATGTCTTAAGTTATGGGTAGTTTTCGTATTTTAGAAAATTCTGCATGGAAAGTAAATATGTCAAAAAATTTATTCTAGTGGAATACATACTTCTAAAAGCCATAGCAGTTCATTTACTCAAAACATTAACCTGTAAGTATTCTATTCCATTTCTTAGAACACAGTTCTTATGATGTTAAAACTTATACTGAAATGAACAGATTGAGGATCGAATGAGAACTTCAAAGAAATGACCTGAAGGTTACAGGCACAAGGGAAACTCCATTGACACTAGCAAAATTACCCCAGCAGAGATGCTGGCCTATATCATTAGCAAGACTTCAAAGACAACTTACATAATACAAGTCAGTATTTAAAAAAAAAAAAAAAACAGTCAGAGTGCCAAGATAGATTAAAAGATTCAGATGTCATTTTAAGTCTTAATATTTTGTGTTCAGCAAACTGAATTTTCGATATTATATTGATTCAGCTATATGTTGAAATAAATTAATGAGACTATTTAAATCTAACACATTTTAGACAGCAGAGTAGAAGAATAAGGCTGTATGATACAGTTCTTGGTTTTATGTGTACAGCAAAAAAAAAAAAATGGTATTCATTTGAGCTATATTCTGAGTTAACCATTTCCCTAGCCTCTTTTCACTCCTTAACAAGTAGCTCCTCTTTGTATCTAACCCTTAACATCGTTAAGATTTTTTTTTTCTTTTTTTTTTTTTCCCAGCGTGATGTGATGTTACTCGTGAGGCAGGAATCTTGTATGGCATATTAGTCACTTCATTTTTACTCTGAAGCATGGAAGCAAAGAGAATAAGATTTTTTGCTAAATTCACAAAGTTTCTGACTAACTTTGGCTGCAAGCTGTAGATCTGATATGGATCAAGAGTGTGCTGAAACATAATTATAGGAAAAAAATGCATTAATAAAGTGACAGACTATATTTTGAAATCTGAGGAAAAAACCTGAATTTTAATTTTTCACTGTGTGTCATGGAAGACACTCAGTCTCCCTTGTCTTTGTTGTAGCTGAATCTAAGTACTGGACCCACCAAGGTGTTGTCTTTGAACTGTTGTGTAAGAAATACCTACACATCAGCACCAGCTTTGTTTCGTGTTTCACAGGTTTATTTGTTAATGTGCTATAGGCTTCCTGTTTCTTTTGGAGAATTTGTATGTTCATACACATTTTTTCAGAGATGCTCAGAAAGATTAAGACTTTTCAGGGGTCGGTTTTGCCTGACTCATCTAAGATTTACGGTGTAGATATAGAGACTTGGTCTACACTTCCTTTAAAGTCAGCAAAGAAGCTTTTGTCAAATGAGTTGTCTTAGAATTAGGTGAATTGCATCCAAAAGTGCCCTTTTCTTTCTATTATCTGTAAGGCATGAAAAGAACAGTCCTACTATTCATACGACTAGTATCTACATGGGGAGAGATTAATTTTATAATGACTGTTTTCTAAAAGTAAAGAAATAATATTATTAGCAAATAATGATATTTTACAAATAAATGTATATACTTTGTTCAAGCAAGGATAACTTCATTTCCAAGTTACATTGTATAATAAAATGCAGCAAAATTTGTTAATTAAGATAAGTCAGACTGTGGTTTAATAGAGATAAATGTACTTTTAAATAAGTCAATTTAAATGTACATCATCTAATGTATCTGCTAGTGGGAAAATATTTGAGCTCTTCAAAACAGAATTGTGGTTTCCTATATTTTATCCCTATTGACATGTTGACGGTTACAGCAAGGGATCAGTATTTATTACTGCTGAGAAATGAGTATATATTGAGTATATGTTTTTATATTTCAGTTCTTTGTTGTTAATATTGAAATCAATTACCTTCTCCCATTCCTACAGTATATCTCAGTGTCAAATCCCTCTTCACTCTGCTTTGTGAAAATGGTATTATTCACTCACACCAAAGATATTAGAGAGGATATCAGTATGTATAAACCAGCCAACAGCACTGCTAGTGTCACCCAAAATGGCTTGGTAATGATACATTTCTTTGCATGCATACTGTGGTTCAGCTGGAAACATTAAATGCACATTGGGTTGCTGTGTGGAAAAATATAAATCAATTAAAGAAGTACGGACACTGGTGATATTAAACAAAGCCAGTGGCTTATTCGCTCTTGTAGCAGTTTGTGAAAGACTTCTTTAGTTCTCATCTCTCAGTGAATAGCTGGTTACTCACAAAACTGCTGTCTCAAGCAGAAACTATTAAGGAACTATATTGCAGCTGGATAATTAAGTGTCTTTATCTCTTTGTAAATGGGCCATAAGGCATTCTATTTCAGCTCACTAATGAGGACCACTTTATGGTATTTCTAAGTGATGTCTTTCAAATGCACAGTGAATCGAAGTATTATTGTTGTTACCGGTCACTGAGGCTGGATTTATTGGGAAACAAACTTGATAACTGTTGATAATTTATTAGGTAGTAAATAATTATGCCCTGGAGAGGGTGAAAGCTCACTATGTTAACATCATTTTCCAAGACCTAGTCAATTCCTGCAGCACTACAGGAGGGAAACTCTGCTTTAAATGATTTATTTAATAAGTAGTTGGATAGCTTGAGTGCTCTTGCTATGCTATTGTTTGCTTTTCTTACTTTAGACTCTGAGAGGGGGAAAAAAAGAGAAATGTAATATTCTGTTAGCAGCTAAAGCTTTTCTGTAAATGCTGATATGAGACAACTAATTTGCTGAGCCTTTTCTCTTCCCTCAGCACTTTAGAAATGTGGATCTGAAATTCTTGTACATAATGAACCTTAGTGTTCCTAACAAATCTGAGACTGCACTAGTTCCTAGGCTGGAAGAATCAACTTAACCCTGGTGACTGCATTTCAGCATGAGTTGGTGGTTTTGTTGGGTTATATTAAGAGAGGTTTGCACATTCATTTGGACCTCCCACATGCAGTAAGTGGTATGCACGTAACTATGAAGAGCTAGGGGCTGATGGCAAAAGGGCTATTTTTACTTTTGTCTTTGTTCCTTGAAAACAAAATCCTTTCACTTCGCCATACATTTTAGTGATTGCAGGATCACAGGATAAGTGAGCTGTTCCAACGGAATTACATGCCTGTTAGAAGAAAAAGAAAACCACCAAGTACCCCTGAATCCTCCTCCCCCTCAAAAACAAACAAAACCCAAACATTCTGCCACATCTCATGTTAGTTACTCACTCTGGCTACAGAGACAGTCTACAACCAACAGCAATGGGAAGAGCAACACCACTCCCTTAAATGACATCCTGCAGTTTGATTTGGGGTCATAACAAAATGCTCCCTTAAACATAAAGTGTTTGCTTATACTGCCGTAAACTCTGAGAGTTTATACTAAAGTCAGCATTTTCCATTCTAATTGTTCAGCAGATGAGTGTACCCAAGGAAGGAGCTCTAAAGTTCTGCTTTCTCCCAACTTAAATAGCCGTGTGAGTTCAAGGTAAACTCCCATGTAAATCTTGGATAGAAAGCACAGGATGTGTTTCTTGCCTATTAATGACTGAAATGAAAATAGTATTTTGTGAATTATTAGAAACGAACAGAAGGGAAAGCATAAAGAAAAAAGGTAGCATGCTAAAATTCATTATGTGCTCAAATACTGTGCAAAATATTGAAACCCATGCCTCAAAAACAAACAAAAATATTGAAAAAGACTAAAAAAAGGTGGAGAGTGTGACATAGAGTCCATTAAATATATTACATCTGCTTTAGACAGTGAAAAAATTGAAGTAGAATGTTGTGGAAATGATGGGTGACTTGCAGAGCGTGGGTGCAGAACTACTTATTCTTACATCCAAGAATAAAAGGGTACCAACTGAAACACCCTGGTTAAAAGCTAACAATGGTTGTCCTTCACATGGTATTTGTATGGACTTTCCTGATATGATACTGTGAATGATTAAAGCTCACACAGGTTCAAAAGAACGACTGGATAAATTCATGGGAGAAAATTCATTCAAATCATATTAAATATAAGGATGTTATATATCTGCCAGAGGAAGTGCTTATTCTGTAAATTCTTGGAAATGCTTTCCTGCTTTTATCTTCTTCTCCAGTCATCTGCTCCTATCGAAATCTCTTTTTTGGGCCTCGCCCTTGCAAAACCTTAGGAAACGGAAAATAAGGAGAAAATAACTAACTGTAAGGCTGTAAACACAGAAGAAAACAGAAGAGCGAAGGGCTAAAAGATCAAAAATGTCTGGGGAAGGAACTGGGCTTGTCTTTCTCTACAATAATTTAGAATTGAGTACTTTGTGCATGTAAGTTTGCTTTTAAACCTTTACTTTGCTATCTAGATCAATAAAAAGAAGCAAAAATTCTGGTGTTTCATCACTAATAAGTGACTGCAGTAATTTTAAATTGTGAATAATGGGAAGTTACCTCTCAATATTGGTTGTAAGTTTTCTAATTTTTTTGACATTGCCTAGATTGAATAATGGTGGCTTTTTATGTATCTGAACAGACTAGAATGCCAGGTACAAAAACATGCTCCTACATGACTACCATTTTAGTTTGTAGGCAACACCATTGTTATCTGGAAAGCAAATATGAATTGAAGGATGCCTCCAGTGTTGTGCCTGTTCATGTGATACATTTGTAGCACAACTGTGTTATTTCAGAGTTGTCTGTTGTAGGGAATACTGGGACATCACAGACATCTGTTAGATTGGAGTCCAATATTTGTTCTCAGGGTGGAGGTTGGTATATGCAAGACTGGGCCACTGAAACAACAGACTGTACCTCTGGCTGTAAGTCAGCAAAAACTAAGTAGCTGTAACTTTGTGTATTTTTCTCCTCAAAACAAAAATAAACTTCACCCTTTCTCTGTCAGATCTGTTTGTGGTTCCTGGTGCTAACTCTGGGAACATGTTTGGGCTGTGTTCCAAGCCTCCACACTGGGGATATTTGACTGACATCCTTCTGATAACATTAGCAAACTGTTCCCAGTTTGATTCTTTGCAAGCCAGGTGCTATGTGCGATTTTAACTGAAACTGCGATGGAGCACAGCAGCTGCACCCAAATGACTGGAAAAGAGGTTAGAGATACAGGATATCTTATAGACATGTAGGATTCCTAACTAAATGTCTGGAACCATGACAAGATTAAGGCAAACTTTTTTACAGTCTGGATACAGATAGAAACTACTGTGCTGTAGTCCTTGAATGACCCTGTCTTGGAATGCTGCAGCTGTAGGTAGAAAGACATCAGTATACAAACTTCTCCTTTTTGATTTTTAGAAGCTCCTTGTCTGATACAGGAGTTTTCACTTCAGATGCTTTTGACAGAGCAGCTAGAATTTAGATTAAGTATATTTGCCAATAAGATGTTGGAGATAGACATTTCCTTCTAAGCTTCAAAAGCACAAAGAATTTTTTTTGTAAGCATCTTTTGGTATGTATAGTGTCTATTGACTCCTATAATAAAATTAGATTCATGTAAATAAAACATTAAAACTATGAAAATATAAGAGTTAAGACACTGCAGATATCTTTGCATATCTGTCCAACTGAGTCACCATCATACACAAAAACAACAGCTGCCTTTCATTTACTGTCAGTATCATTACAGGACATAAGACCCTAGTGATTAACTCAGTCTCAACTAATTTCACAAATATGGCAGTTCAGACCTTAAATAATTTAGAAAATATTAGTGTAATTGTATTGATTTGGTCAACATAATGAACTGCAATTTGATTTTCTTTGTTATTTACAGACAAACTGCATTATTCATTTACCAAATATCTGACAGACTTGAAAAGCAGTGAGATAACTATTCCATTTTCTTAAAAACAATCAGAATTCTCAAAAAATAAAAAACATTAATTTTGAAGTATTTTTCCTAGTAGAGATCAGATTAGACAATTTTCATAGAAATAAGAAAAAAGATACAAATTTAATATTCTATATTTTGTGTTCCTAGAGGATGACTTCAGATTGCTACATATTTAAGGAGCTATTTGCTCTTCATAGTTAGTTGCTATTTCATTATATTTGTGTAGAAAAGCAGGCTTCTTTCATCTGAGATACCTTTTATGAACTAGTTTACTAACTAGTTTACAAATTGAGTGATTTGCATGACTAATAGCAGAAAAATAGCTTCACTTAATACGGTTACACACAACTAACAACCAGTGAAGAGATTTCTCTGGCTGTTCTTTTGGAAAAAGGTGCTGCATGTCACAGCTCTGTCAGAAACTGCAATAAGTCTTTCTAAGAAAATTAAAAAGGCTACAACCTCAGGTGCTGACACTGACTGAAGATTAATGCCCTGCGAGTAGAAGCAACAGAAGTGCCGCTCAGCCCTGGCAGCTCACAGCTCCTGGGTTAGCATATCTGTGTTCCTGTCATCCTACTAAGCTGCAGAGCAGCCACACTGCCAGGGCTGTTGCACCTACATGGGAGCAGCCATCTGGCAGAGACCTGGGCACTTCCAGAAGGTACCTGCTGTATTACTTGGGCTCGAATTATCATCCGAAGCTTTGGAGAAAAAAAAAATAGAGCCAAAGAATGATAACTGAAAGAAATAATTCACCAGGTAGGAAAACACAGATAGCATAGACAAAGGAGAAAGTTATTGGTCTAAAAAATAAACAAAAGTCTTTTGGATAGGCAGTTAAAGAAATTTATTTTGCTTGTTAATTCATTTTCTGTTCAGGAAAGCAGGTTTTTACACATAGACATCATTGCTTCAAAGGAGCATGACTTCATCACCAGCTTATTCATCCAGAAAAGGCAAAACAAAAAACCCCTCCAGGGCTCCAAATTTTGGCTAAGTATTAAGGTTCAAGAATCGTAATATTATTTTACTTGACATAGACTTATCTTTTTCTTCAGATACATAAAACTTTGGCTAAGTATTGTGTCTGAAAATAGCTAAACTAACATTAGGAAACTGTAAAGTCAGTTAAGACGTTTAAGCTGAACAAAGAAATTTAATGGCTGCATATTTTGTTTTAAAACTCTTTCTGTGAGCCTTATTACTTTTTAAATATTTATTCGCACATTTACAGTATGACAGCTAGTGTATCATTCAGGAACTTCATTTGATATATAAATGACTCAAGGCCTATGTAATGTTATACAAGGGCTGATCGGAAAGTAATGCCTCCTATTTTATGATGTCAGCCCATGATGTCAGAGGCAGATGTTGGTGGTATGGTGGTTGGATGTCAGCAGAGGCTGAACCTTCCCACCAATATTGCATTAAATTTTGTTGCCATGTGACAGATGGCAGCAGAGGGGCAGTCTGACAAAATGGCATGGAAGTGCATATGAAGCAAAGGTGTGGAATTGAATTCTTCCATGTGGAAAAAATGGCACCCATTGACATTCACCAATGCTTGCTGAATGTTTATGGACATCAAACAGTGGATGTGAGCACAGTGAAGTGTTGGGTGGTGCATTTTTGCAGTGGTGACAGCAACAGTGGTCACCTCTGTTGGTGCAGATGTTCACAAGTGTGGCATGCAGGCTCTTATTCATCACTGGTGAAAATGCGTGCTCATGATGATTGTGTTGAAAACTAGTGTTTTGTAGCTGAAAATGTGCTCTATCAAATACTATTATTCTGTTCTTTGTATCTGTTGCAGTTTCCATGGAAATAAATAGGAGGCATTACTTTCAGAGTAGACTACATAGGAAAAAACGAAGTCTTGAGCAATAGTTAGAAGTGGTTTAGAAACTGTATGGAATATAAGTTAGATAAATAGTATCAAAACTTAGAAAAAACACATTTTACCCTGGAAGAATGTTACCAGTAACATTCCTGAGTATTAATTTTCTGATAACTTTGGGTTGTTCTAGCAAATAGCAATTTGATGTATTAAGGAAAACTGAACTTTGTGCTGGTCATACCAAATATACTGTGTTGCTTATATGCCAATATACTGCGTTGCGTATGTGAGGCGTGTAATGCCTCAGCAGCAGCTTCACAAGGGGGTGATCTTTACTGTGTGAGCACCAGCTCCTGAGAGAGGGATGACAAGCACCCAGAGAAAGCCATCTTCTCCTGGCCATAATGATTCAGTGGATAAAATTCACTGTGGAAAAAGAAGAGTAATGGGTTGCTTAGTCTGTGGGAAATTACCCCATCTGCTTTGTGTGGTTTCAGGTTTGTCAGCTGTCTGATACTGAGAGGAAGGAACTGGGAATATATAGGGCATTTATCTGTCCTTGTCACCTTACTCTGATATTAACAGAAGTTAGTAGTATTTTCTCTAGTGTCTAAGCAAAAGGAGAAGTTGTATTTCTAAGTATGAATCATAGAATCATAGAAAAAAGGTTGGAAAGGACCTACAAGATCATCTAGTCCAACTGTCCTCCTATCACCATTACTACCCACTAAGCTAATAAATCATATCTCATAGCACCTCATCCAGACGCTTCTTGAACACCACCAGGGACGGTGACTCTACCACCTCCCTGGGCAGGCCATTCCAGTGCCTGACCACTCTTTCAGAGAAAAAGTTTTCCCTTATATCTAATCTAAATTTCCCCTGGCACAACTTATGGCCATTCCCTCTCGTCCTGTCAGTAGTTATCTGAGAGAAGAGGCCAGCCCCCTCATCGCCACAACCTCCCTTCAGGAAGTTGTAGAGTG